>JBCFYV010001770.1:0-109923 GCA_039000515.1 Timema cristinae
TTCACTCTTTTAAGACGATATTATACAGTTAATGAAGAAGGACAAGAGGGTAATAAGCAAATTAAAAAATAAATACACAAAGATTTTTTTTCTGTTCCCATTTTCACTGCTCCAGGGGGCAGATAGTTCTAATTTGCTACTACACATTCAAAACTTCTTAATCAGAAAGCATGTTGAACCTTAATTTTACAGTCCCCTTTGCTTTTGAAACAGGGAACACTTAGTTTCAACATCAATCGGGATTAAAACCAACGTCTCAAAGAGGTTGGACATTTGATGACACATTTGGGCAATCTGTCCATGGGTTAGCTCTCCAAAGTAAAAATTTTAAAATAGCTGCTAATTTTAAAAAAAATACAAAAAAAAGTAAAGTTTTCAACTGTCTACAAGTGCCAATAGTCTAAGGGTGCACCCATTACGATTTGGCACAATTAGGGGGGGTTTTTGCACAAAGATCAAATGTAAAATAAAACATGTTTTGTATTCTATAAGTAAACCATTATAGGCTCCCGTTATGGTTTGAAACCAAAGTTATTAAAATTAGGTATTTTGTTAAATTAAATTTTTTCAACAATAAATTATATCTTTAAAATATTGCAAGAATTTTTGTATACATCTACTATAATCTAATTTTTGTGGGTGTTGAACTAGATATCAAACAAGGTCTGAAAAAAGAGAAAAAACAACAGATTAATTCTTGGAAATTTACATGTATATTTTGTTGTTTACATTTGGAAGCCTTAATCTGTTATAAACCTGAGTCACTAAGTGAAACAAGTTACAGCAAGCCTAGTTAATTCTAGAACAAAAAATGCAGTCAACAATACTAGTTTGCAATAAAAAACATGTAGCCAATACTTGTACTCGCCCGTTAAAACCGTAATCAATAGAAGTCTCTGAACCGTTAAAACCAGAGTTTGTAAAACTAGATTCTATAGGGGCAGATGATGAAGTGATAATGATAGTGATTTCCTTTATTATAGTGTTGGCCAACAGTTGTGAGTCCTGTAACAGGCCAGCACTGATAAGTACATATAAACACACGTAAAAAAAATAAAATAAACAATCACAGATAAATAATTTAAATATGCTGATGAATAGTTACGCAAAGATAGGAAATAATAATGATAATAAAAATAGCAATAATAAAAAATAACTAAAGAGTAATAAAGCATAAATATTTAAAAAGCAGTAACAATAAGAAAAAAATAAATCAGAATAATGTAGATTTAAATATTAGGAGGCAGAATACTTACATGGTAAATTAGTGATAAGGGAGTTCCTTAAATAACACTTTCAGAGTTTGACTTTTTTTATGATAAAATATGACAGATTCAGAAATGGTGTACTTCAAGGGTCAAAATAAATAGCATCAACCTGAGTAGAAGACTTGAGAGGAAACATGTCCCAGAAATTCTACAAAATTTGTGAGTGTAGATTTAATTTTTATAGAGCCATGTTGACTTTCTGATAGTTTATTCTTAAGTGGTTGTGGTGGTGGTGGTAATGATAATAATAATAATAATAATAATACTGATTTGTGAAAAACAGTTTATTATTTAATGTATCAACTACACCTCTTTTCATTACTACAAGAAGGCAATATCCCTGTTTCCAGTATAAACTCTGCTTAGAAGTAGTTTGTTACGTCCTTATCTGGTATAGGTATTATGGCACTACCTCCAACATCACCTGGAGTATGTGTTGCAACAGAAGGCAATTCATTCTCTTGGCCTCTTTTGATAAATTATCACGGGCTTTCTTTCTATCTGAAGAAATATTTGAGTGAGCCCCAGCCAATGTTTCTCTTCCCCCTCCGTTGAAATAATCTGTTCTGTAACGTCAGGTGAGAGCGTAGATCTAGTGAGTTCAACTCTAGGCTCAATACTGGACATCACTTTCTATGGTGATCGTTTTATCTCTGAGTGAAGGCTCTCTTTTTCATGAACTGCGCAAAGCTAAGACCATTTGACCAATTTTATAGAGTGGTTGTCTTTCATCCACTAAGCCAGTATGTTTTCAATGTCCAGGTTGACCCTATCTACTAAACCCTGACCTTGACTATACCTTTAACTCTGACCATAATGTGGTTATCTCGGATCTGACCATAATGTGGTTATCTCGGATCTGACTGAGCTGGCTCTTGAAGTTTCTCTTTTCCTCCTGTCTCAACTTACAGCTACATGAGCTGTTTCAACGTATTGTAGATATCTTGGACTGGTAAATACTACATTACTTTCTTAGACCAACCTTTCACCTGACCGGTTTTTGAAATCAAATCTTTTCAATCGACAGCATTGCAAAAGTGTCTTCTTTATAAAATAAACTGCTTCTTGACCCTCCACCAAAATATGATTGTAAGCATCTCTTGTCATTACATTGTAGTGACTCTTTATTTTTTCTGAATTATGCAATTTATTCATCGCATATAAATGAAATACAATTTCTACTTGCTCCTTCCGACCCTCTTCAAGTTTCAACACCCTCATTGTAGAGTAAGATAAACACTGTGCATAGTAAACATTGCATGTAGTAAGCACTGCCGTAACTAATAAACAATGGATGTAGTAAACATTGCACATAATAAACACTCCATGTAGTAAACATAGCATGTAGTAAGCACTGTGCATAATAAACAATGCATGTGATAAACACTCCATGTAGTAAACAATGCATGTGGTAAACACTGTGCATAATAGAGACTACCGACTCAACTGCAAACAATAAAGTGAAACAGTTGAAGAACGTACACAACTCAGAGAAAGTGCAACACCTTCCCAATACAAGTTTGAATATGCAAAACACTTTTAATTGGTGTGTTTTAGTAAGAAACTAATTTTGCCTAGTTTTACTGAGAATAGACAGATAATTCTATAATTAACTAGTTAAAACTCTTATTGACTTAATGGCTTTGATGGTACTAGTTTTATCTAATTGAATCAGGTTTTAACTAATTTGTGGTTATAACTGTAATATATTATACTACTACTACATTGAATTGACTTTTTGATGAATGAATGCAATGTTCCTGACTGGAGTTCAAAAACAAATCAAAATGGAAATGGTTTCATCAAGCATAGAAGGTAATAATTACAAAAGTATTTGTATATTCATAGAATAACTTTAACATGATATTGTACCTGTATATGTAGAAGAATAAGTAGCCATTGTGCTGTTGGTCATGTCCCAATACTGCTTCTTCAGTGGACTTAAATACATTCTCATCATCACAGTGGTACCAACCTTGCTGCTCAGTATTGTACACATCTGCCATGTAGTGACCTAAATGATAACATGTCAGTTAAGAAGATTCATCTTGAAAATGTCCGATCTTTGTGCACTAGAACGATAATAGTTTATAACTGCACTGGACTAAGTTTTCCAACACTGTAGTTCTATCTAATTCCTATCCTTCAAAACACACATTAAAAATACTTGTTGCATTAAAGCGTGCACACAAAAGTGACTATTAATACCAAAACTAAATGACATAAGAATATCCAAAATATATTTTCAAGAAGAACATTTTAAGAACATAAATTTATCATTTAACTAATTTGAAAAGAAATAAGTAAAACAATACTATGTGCTCAAAGGCAACATGTTATTGTTGATAAATATGATAGAAATGGTTACAAATACAGAATTTAAAGATAACTTGTCAAATTATTTAGGTTCTAGTAAAATTTGTCAGATAGAATGCCAGAAAAACTTTTTTCTTTTAACTTAGGGAACATAAACAGTATACTTTCATTAACATCTCGAGATGATATTTTAATTTATAACAATTTTCATTTACTATATTACTGGTTCATTAAAAGCAAGTTGAAGCTGTTCACCAGAGTTGTGTGAGATCCCATCGTGTGTAACTGCTCCTATGATCCTGTAAGCTGAGATCTACATTCTCTTCTGTCCTTTGTTCTATCGCTTCTTGCAAGGTACCAACTTCCTCAGTCTTGTCACAGATTAAAGACAAAGGACAAGTCACTTCAGGAGTTACACATTTCTTCATACACAAATATGTGGAATTTTTAACATAGATTTCACTTTAGTAATCTGTTTATTTTTGTAAGAATACCTTTTTAGTTGGATAGCAAAGTACCTGAAAATATACATAACATTTTTTATTTGTTTGGTTGCACAGATTGTTACTAAATTATTTCTCTATTGGAACAATATGTTCCCTGATCCTATCTTGTACCAAAATGAACAAAACAGAAAAAATGGTAACAAAATATTGTATTTATCTTAATAAACATTTTAGTGGGGTGCACATGCAGATAGGCCTTGTTTACCAATTATTTGTTATTTTGAGTGTTAATTTGTTAATTTGCTATCATGGGGTTGAAATAAATCCCGAAATTCTAATACTAGTAGTTTGAAAAGTTCCTAGAGAAAATCTTTCATTAAGGATTCGGTGCACCCAATATTTTATTTTTTTCACTTGATTCTGTCTTTTATTATAAAAGTAGCCACATTACAATCAGCTCTTTGTCATAATCCATTGCAGCCACGAAGTCAACTGTACTGGACTGAATTGACAACAGTTATGAACAGAGGGCAAAAGTGTTGGTTCAACATAGTGGGAATGAACCCTAAGGAAAGTAGGGTTGGTTGCATCCCTGTTTTTATTAGCAATACTTATAAAAAAAGGTAAAAGCATCATACTGGAGATCTAATGGTTTGTTGAACTCGGGTAATACTTCAGAGCCTACAAAGAGATGGGTAACAGTAGAATGGCCTTGCTAGAGATGTTAAGTCCTTTCTTAAAATGAAGATGGGGCTATTTTCTACCGACAGCTGTCAACCCCCATGGCATGCTGTTAATGGACTAGTAGTAGTAGGCTAGTCCCCAAAATTTTTAGTTTATCTATTTTGAATTAAATCTCCATGGGAAATAAAAGCATAAACAACATGTATCTGAGTCTCAATTTGTGTCACATTACTCAACAATGTGCTTGCTATTTGTGTGACCCCCCCCCCCCCGTTCTACACTGCAGTTACAATACACTCACATCAGAAGCACTATCACAATACTCAATGATATTTGCATGGACTCCTCCTCTCACAACTAGCATCGGAAGCGCTCGAGTCTTACCGGCTCTATCCGGGTAGAGAAACAGTTGAAGCCATCCTAGTCCTGTCTGTATAGAAAGATTATGTGCTAACGCTTGGCGTTCTGTATGTAATTTTCATTTGCTTCTTATATGCAGTAGTGTTGTGGTTGCTAAGCTTATGTAGTTGTTCTCATTAATGAAAGAGATCTTGTGACGTGTTAAAATCTTTGATTGTCAATTTAGTTTAACAGTGTTTGGAAGTGTGAACTATGGAAGGGGACTGTTCCCTCACAACAAAGCTTGGGGAAGGGACCTGAGACAAGTAGCAGGGTTAGTGAAGGTAGTTCAGTGGGATGTAGCAGTGCTGATCACCTTTCTCAATGCTGTGCTCTCGACCGATTATTCACAGTTTCGTTTGGAGCTCTTTCACTTTTGAATAAAAACAGCAAATAATAATTAAAAGTAGGCCAACTCCAGACATTTCTGCTAAAACAAAAATAAAAGAATATACACGTCATTTCAAAACAGAATATTATACTTATTCAAAATGGTTAACTGCATACAAATCAAGAAGCAGGCTGTATTGTTGGCCTTGCGTGTTGTTCTAAACAAATCAGGGAGTGTGGAATAATAACGGCCTTTATGATATCAGCAATTTCCCCAAAGCCAAGATGCGCAAGGAAAAGTCTAACTCACACCTATCCACAGTAACTAAATTTAAAACTTTCAGGTAAAACATAATGCAGAAGCTGGTTCAAACCAGGAACTAATGAAACGATTAATTGATGTATACTGTTTTTTGGTTAAACAAAAAGCTGCCATTCAGAGGTCACAACGAACGGGAAGATTTTCTTCACTGGGAAACTACATTGAACTAATGCAGTTACTTTCTAAATACGATAGTAAATTGTATTTTCATCTCCAGAGCAGGGGGGCGTTTAAAGGAACCTCCAAAATAATTCAAAACGACATCATTGAATGTGCTGGTGATTAATTTTGGATAAGATTAAGTCAGAAATAAATGAAGCATTTTTTCTAGCAATAATGTTGGATGAAACTACGGACATTGCAAAGCTCTCTCAACTTTCGACAGTCCTTCGATATGTGAAAGATGGCCAAATATATGAAAGATTTGTTGGTTTTTCAGATGTCAGTAGTGATCGCACTGCAATTGTTTAAGTGAGCATGTTTTTTGAATCCTTTCTCGTTTTAATTGTGAGCAAAAACTTGTAGCACAAGCATATTATGGAGCCGCTACGTTTTCAGGACATTTAAATGGTGTACAAACGCTTGTGAAAAAGAGGTACCCAGGTGCACTCTTCATCCACTGATATGCTCACAAACTCTATCTTATTATTTATCAGTTTGTGAATCATATAACAGAATGCAAGATCTTTTTAAGACATTTGAGTGGCATCCCAAATTTATTCTCACGTTATTCGAAATGAATTAACGCTCTTAATCAATCTGAGGTAAAGAAGCAGGTTACAACAGTTACCGGCACAAGGTGGAGTTACAATTGTGGAATTGTGAACACGGTGAATGAAAATTAAACTCATATAGTTTTTTGAGAATATTGCTGAAAATCCAGATAGTTGGGATTCTGATGCTTTCGTGACTGGTAAAGAGTCTGCGTCATCATTGAGAAATATCAATTTCACCTTTCTACTGAGGATTTTCATCAACATTTTTTTTTCTCTCATTGAGACATTACTAAAAATTCTTCAAACCAAAACTTTTGATGTGAAATACTGCAACGATAAAGTAAAAGAGACAATTTTCACCTCAAAGATGCTAGAAACAACTTTGAAGAGACATATATAAAATTAGAAGATGATGACAATGTGGAAGCTCCTAAGAAGAAATGTAGAGAAAATGATTCATCGAATCCCAGAAATAAATATGTGCGTCTTTATAATGAAACTATTGACACCATGGTTGAGCAAATGGAGCTGAGGTTTCAAGATCTTAATGAGCTTAAATTTATTGAGCTGCTAGATAAAAAAAAAAAAAATTCAAAGCTTCTAATCTCGATTTCCTGACAGTTTATTTTTGTCACTTCAGTCAAGCTACAATAGTCTTTTCAATTTTGCCAATTTTCGGAGTGAATTAGTTTACAAACAATTAGACTTTTCAGACAAGGACTGCGACTGAAATTATAAAGTTCCTGGAGGAAACAGAATTAACAGAAGAATCGTTCCAAGACACATATAAATTACGTTGTTTGATATCAACAACACCAGTAAGCACACCCACTGTTGTGTATTAAGACGACTGTGCGTAACACCCAGTATGAGAATAGGTTATCCACACTTTCCATGCTTTCAGTTGAAAAAGTTTGGATAGATGAACCACAGAGTCAAAAGTCATTCTATGATGCTGTTATCGACAAATTCATTCAGAAAGGTGACAGAAGGATCGCACTAATGTACACATATAGGCAAGATTCCACTATTATTTTTTATTTACTTGTTTACTTATTTATTTTTATTCGTGTTTTTGTTTAATTCATATCTTTATTTATATATTTGTTTGTTTAATCCATGTCTAAATATTGTGAATCGGTTGAAGGGAGCTAAATTGTGTAACCTATGACTTATAAAAGTGTATTTGCTGAGCTACATATTGTACATTATATGGAGAGCAGGGGCGGCTCGTCCCTAAGGCGCGGAGGCGCGCGCCCCCAACCCCACGAATCCTCAGTTCCTTTTAAAGTTATTATTCGTACTCTCACGACAATTTTATCTTACCATAATAGTTTCAAGAAAAATATGTTTTTGGTTTAAGTAATAGCAGGCAATGTTTTTAAAATGGCATGCGGTTGGGCGCGAGGCGGTCAGCGCCTGATATTGGAAACCAAACCTTCCCACCTCTTCACCTCTTATCATCAAATGGCATGCAGTCGGGTGCGCGACGGTCAGCGCCTGACATAGTAAGACCAAACCTTCCCTCCCCTTAACCCGTTGTCCTCCTCCTGTTATAGCTAGCATTGCTTTTTTTCTTTTGAAGGCGCACTCCCTCTAAGGTTGAAATGAAAGCTTGTGAAATGTGTATAGCGTGAACCAGCAATAATTGTTGTCAGTCATCCTGCGTGCTCCTGCATCTTGAGGATGTGTGTGGCGTGTGTGTTTATAATAATATTATGTAGGGTTATTTTAGGATTATGTTTATTTAAGTTATATGTTTTAATATTTTTTGTAACTAGGCTTAATATGAATAGTTCAATTCAGGCGCTTAAGACAACGAATATTGCAAGATTAACCTCTGATCAAAAAAGATATAGAATTCATTAGGTAGGCCATGTCCTGAATTTTGTATGGAACAAAGTGAAAAATACATACCTATATATTTATGCGCATTACACAGCTGCAGTTTTTCTACAACACATCCACGTCCTTTGGGGAAGTTTTTTTTTATCTTTCCATCTTGTTTGTGATATTAATTTATGAGTTTAACTAAATGAATATTTAGCAAAACATATTCCTAAATTTGTGTCTTCTTTTAAATATATTATTTAGAAATAATTAATTAATTAAACAGGCTGCGCCCTCCAGCTTCTAAAGTGACGAGCCGCCACTGATGGAGAGTATTCCTCTTTAGACCCATAATGAAAGGTGTATTCAAACCAAGTCCTATTTGAGGAAAGTCGCGGCACGCCCCTGTGTCAACAGCTAGTAAGTGGCAGTTGTCTACTTGTCAGTTCATGCCAGTTTCTACAAGTGATGGGTTACAACGTTGGTTTCACTATGCTAAATGTAGCACCTTATCCCTACATCTCAAGCAGTATTGAATGTATCAGTGATCTCTGAATACACAATTTATAATGTTATACATTTTTATGAATATAAGGGTGAGGCATTGAAAGTGTTACGGATATTTTCTAAGAAACAATACATTTTAATTTTTGAGGAAAAAAGTTTCAACAAAACTTGTTTGTTTAAGGGGAAATAGAAATGTAATTTTATTTATTATTTGGTGGACATATTAAAGGTCAACTTATTTTGTTAATGGAAATTTGTTATTATTGCATCTTAATCTACTCAAAAAACAAGCAACTTTTATCTGGAACTTTTTTTTTTCACTCACAGCCAGTGCATACTGCTCTCATCATCTTATAATGCTTCCAGTCAGTGCATACTATTCATCATTATCATGTACTGCTTACAGCATGTGCATACTATTCATCATTATCATGTACTGCTTACAGCATGTGCATACTATTCATCATTATCATGTACTGCTTACAGCATGTGCATACTATTCTACATGCATTAATTTTATATAACTGCTTACAGCTGTGCATACTATTCATCATTATCATGTACTGCTTACAGCATGTGCATACTATTCATCATTATCATGTACTGCTTACAGCATGTGCATACTTCCAAACATTTATGAATTTGTGATTGCTTGTTTTGAGTTGTATTCTAGAATCTATATTTTGGATGCAATATTGAGATAGTTTGTATTTCAAATGGGGCTCATATTTAGTAATAGCCTTAAATTTATACTTGCATATGTATAGTATAAACCAATGTGTTAAAACATTAAATGTTGGTTATTAGAGGACGTTCTATTAACTATACAATACGCTTATTATTAAGAAAAATTGGTAGCATAAAAGATATTAAAAAGTAGATAGTTATTTAAATTCACTGCCTAGAACTTAGTGATGACTTTCCATATTGGTGTACTGGTCAATATTTTTGCTTACTAATGTGTCCCTGTGTTGTATCACTCACCTTGGTACTAATGTGTCCCTGTGTTGTAACACTCACCTTGGTACTAATGTGTCCCTGTGTTGTATCACTCACCTTGGTACTTAAATTCGTGCACCCTGTGTTGTATCACTCACACTTGGTCACTAATGTTCCCTGTTGTTGTATCACTGCACCTTGGTACTTACTAATGTGCCCGTGTTGTATTCACTCACCTGGTACTAATGTCCCCTTGTGTTGTATCACTCACCTTGGTACTAATGTGTCCCTGTGTTGTATCACTCACCTTGGTACTAATGTGTCCCCTGTGTTGTATCACTCACATTGGTACTAATGTGTCCATGTGTTGTATCACTCACCTTGGTAGCTTACTAATGTGTCCCTGTGTTTGTATCACTCACCTTGGTAGCTTACTAATGTGTCCCTGGTTGTCATCACTCACCTTGGTACTAATGTGTCCCTGTGTTGTATCACTCACCTTGGTACTAATGTGTCCCTGTGTTGTATCACTCACATTGGTACTAATGTGCCCCTGTGTTGTATCACTCACCTTGGTACTAATGTGTCCCTGTGTTTGTATCACTCACCTTGGTACTAATGTGTCCCTGTGTTGTATCACTCACCTTGGTACTAATGTGTCCCTGTGTTGTATCACTCACCTTGTACTAATGTGTCCCTGTGTTTGTATCACTCACCTTGGTACTAATGTGCCCCTGTGTTGTATCACTCACCTTGTACTAATGTGTCCCTGTGTTGTATCACTCACATTGGTACTAATGTGCCCCTGTGTTGTATCACTCACCTTGGTAGCTTACTAATGTGCCCCGTGTTGTATCACTCACCTTGGTACTAATGTGCCCTGTGTTGTATCATTCACCTTGGTACTAATGTGTCCCTGTGTTGTATCACTCACCTTGGTACTAATGTGTCCCTGTGTTGTATCACTCACCTTGGTACTAATGTGTTCCCTGTGTTGTATCACTCACCTTGGTACTAATGTGTCCCTGTTTTGTATCACTCACCTTGGTACTAATGTGTCCCTGTGTTGTATCACTCACCTTGGTAGCTTACTATGTGTCCCTGTGTTTGTATCAATCACCTTGGTACTAATGTGTCCCTGTGTTGTATCACTCACATTGGTACAATGTTGTTCCATGTGTTGTAAACACTCACCTTGGTAGCTTACTATATTGTCCTGTGTTGTATCACTCACCTTGGTACATAATGTGTCCCTAGTGTTTATCACTCAACTTGGTACTAATGTGTCCTGTGTTGTATCATCACCTTGGTACTAATGTGTCCCTGTGTTCTATCACTCACCTTGGTACTAATGTGTTCCTGTGTTGTAACACTCACCTTGGTACTAATGTGTCCCTGTGTTGTATCACTCACCTTGGTAGCTTACTAATGTGCGTAGACACTTCACTGTAAGTGTTACCACACTGGTCACAATTCAGTTCTCTCTGTGCTGGTTGCATGTACAGTTCAATGGAGTCTTGAAGATTCACACTTGAATGAGATGCTGTTTTAGGTATGTCAACAAATAGAATCAAATTGTCTTCCGTTGTGGTGCTAGGTGATTCACATCTACATACAAACACCCATAAGTTATATTAACAAACTCTTTTTGAAAGCAGCACATATTCTAACAATGATAGGACATATCTAGTCAATTAGCCTGTAAGCCTCAGATGTCCCTATTGTTGTCTCTCACATCTACAAACAATATAACTCAATCCCATGAATGAGTTCAAACATAGGATAGAATTTGGTATTGTTATTGAAAGTCAAATTAATGTCAATGAGCTTGCGCTATTTTTTTTATATATTCATGAGCTGTATTTTAGCAAGTGGACTTGCTCTAGTAGGACTTAATACATTTCAACTTAACTTTATTTAGAACTATGCTTTATTATTTTATGAATTTGAATGTGTGGAGCTCAAAGCTGTAAATAGCTCTCATTCTGAACAAGTTTAGAGTTCTGTTCCTTTATTGCTCAGTTAAATGTAATACCAACCCAAGAGAATAACAACCAGAGGACTTTGTTTTGGTTAACCAGAAGGAACAGTGAAATATGCAACATAACTAGATCAAATAAAAAGCCAAATTTAAGTATTGAGAAAATATAAACTATGCTAGGACACAACACAATAAATAAAAGGAGAAATTAGTATAAAAAGAACAAACCTTGGAAAGATTAAATAAAGTAAAGTAAAATATATAATTATAATGATCCATTTTAATATATAAACCTACTTAAACATATTTTTATTAATATACACTGTACTTGCCTTGTGCAAATATGTGTTTCTTGTAATTGAAACTCAATATTAGCTTTTATTGGATTCAGAGTATTTATCCTGAAATCCCCTCCGACATTGTTCACTTGATTTTCTGAACTAAGTTCAAGGAGTAAATAATTATAATCTGCCTAAACCAAACATAAAACTTAATATCAAAATTAATCCTTTTGACACCTTGCAATAAAAAAAAGCTAATTGTTAATTTCATCAACAGTACATGTCCAATATTCTGAGATAATTTTACAAACATAATTATATTTTGTTAAATTAATTCCAAGCTCTTAGCAAATTTAATCAACTTTTTCTTGAAAATTATTTTTTTTAGTCTCATAAACAAGAAATAATATATCATGAATTCTTTTAGAGCTATCATTTGACATCTAAATTTACATTATCATGATCTCAAAAAACATGAGTTATAAAAATTAAATACACATGAAGAGTTTACATATAAGAGGATTAGTGGAAAGTATTTAACCAGAACTTGTGAACACAAACTTACTCCACTCAAAGGCACAAATCAAGAGAGAATATTTCAGATTCCAAGGGTATCAAAACTAGTATTTTTTCTACCATGCAAGGTTACGCCTTTCAAAAAAGAAAGCCTTAAATCATAATCAGACAAAAGGAAAAGTTTATTCATATATAGGAATGTTTAATAAATATGGAACAAGAGTATCACTCATAGTTTGAAGAAGTATTTGTTTGAAGCAATCTTGTATTAAAAGCACTCACGTTAACATTTTGTCTTGATATTTAATAACAGGATTGTTATCATTAACACTCTATAACTTGGTCAATGCAATGTTGTGATTGCGATCACGATTACCATCACGAATGTCAGTTGAAGCCGAGGTTCACCGACCACAAAACAGCCAACAAGAACCTGACAGAGCCACCAATTTAGTCTTATGACTAGATTTTTATGTAACTACTTATTTTAATCCTGTCAGTTATGAATGTGAAAAGCAAACTGTTGGTTAATAAGGTTGTTGGAGACTGTATTTTAAATTTTAATTTGACACATTTTTACATATTTTACTGAATTATACATATTTTAAAAGATATTACATAAAATTACATATGTTGCTTTTTTTTAAATCTTATTATTTTTATGTTTTATTGTGAAAAATGCTTTTAAATGATGTGTTATTAATTTTTAAGAAATGTGTACTTTCATAAAGGAATATATCCAGTGAAGGGATGGCAGTGAGCATAGTCTAAGTCAAAGTATGATAGCTTGTCAGAGAGGATTACAGTCGAAATAACATAAACTATGTGTCTGACGTTTCTCATGCTGTGAAGGGAGATTGTGGCCTCAGAAGCACGTTTCTCCTGCGGCATGTCAGTTTGTAAATACAAGTCGATGAGTTGTAAAAACAATCATTCTTGAATCTGATTAGTTAACTTTTCTTTGGTAAGAAGAAGGAACAGATATAAATCATCAAGGCAAAAGAACAAATGATGAAAACGAAACCCAAAATCAATTAAGGAAATATAATTTGAAGTCTGTCACAGTAAAGTAGTGTATATTGCGGTCTTTTGAAAATCAAACAAGACTAACCGTGTCTATACATGTAAGTAAAATATTAATACCAGTGAGTATGCCGAGATCAAACATTTAACAATGAACAAAAAATAATAATTCTAGGAAACATACTTTAAAACATTTGGAGTGGTTTAACGTTCACTTGTTTTCAAAGAGCCAGAAACAGTGAAGGTTTTGTTGAAAGTTTGTATTGTTTGTATGATTTCTAATGCCATTTAATTGAAGTATTTAATTAATTGTAAATGTAAGTAAACAAACTAATAATGCATTACAACTCATTAAAAAAGTAATTGTAGGTGTGTATATTTAGAAAAGTGTTTTTCTATTACTTAATTCAGAAATTTGCAGCAATAAAATTGAATTCTATGTCAATAATATATGTATGTATTATTAACCTGATGTTGCTACATAGTTTGTAGATTAGTACTACATAAACAAAGAGCTCTTGTCATGAGGATCAAGTTTACTAGACTCGACAAGTCCTCAATGAACGTGATGAATCAAGATGAAAGTGTATGGCTAGTTGACATGTATTTATAACTATTTACACCAATTGTAATCAATCTTAGTGTCTTCCTCTATAGGCCTACTTCAGTATGAATCCCTCAAGTAAAGGAGGAGTTATATTTCTCACTGGTGTGGTATTCTCTCGACGCACAATCACCTTCTCCAGTTGGGTGTTGTTTGTTCAGTCTTCAGGAGCTCCCCATAATAAGCCTCATCTCCTGGGGTTTCCTTACCAGCCCATCACTAGTAGCGTAGAGTAGTTTACTGCTATGCTCACTTTATGAAAGGTGTTGTCAACCAATAGTACCAGAGTTAGTAATAGTGGACCTCCATACTAAGGTTGAGCTTATTTAGGCCCTCCTGTGTGTGTTGATGCTTGTCTCATTACAGCTGGTCCCCCAATGAAAAACTCGCGCCTGCCGACGTATGAATATTGGTGCACCTGTTCGGACAGGAATTTGCTACGGGATTTTTCTTGTAGTAGATTTAGTAGTTTGCCATGGATTGTTGTAGCCAACATCAATCAGTTTCCTAAGGGCATCATTATGGTATCTTGAACAGTAACAGGGGTAAAAAAAACAAAGGCAAACACAAAACAACGAAGAGAGGGAGGGGATAATCAGACGACGGTAGAACAATTGAGCAGCTTGTAGATTGTTCCAGATCAAATGTTCTTGCACGTGCGCGCCACAATTTTCCCAACATGCCCGCGATAATGCACAGTTCAGTCTTGCATGACTTTCACTCGCTTAGTTTGGTCAGTTAAATTCATTGTGGCATGTTATTTTTGTGTGGGGAGTACATTAGTAGAGCGAAACTGCTGAATGGGGCAGCGGTGAGTTTACTAATTTTAATTCCAATAGTGTCCAGTCTTGCTTTTTATTTATTAACTATTGTAGCTTTACGGTAATAAACGCTACACAAGGGACGTGTACAGCATTACTAATGTATGAAACTTTAGAGAAATGTATACTACACATTCTGCTTGTGGCAAACCAAGTCGAGTTTGCTGGCAAGCACCTAGTGCTTGTAGGAAGGCTAGAGTCTGACTGTCTTGTGAAAAACAAATAAGTGCACCAGCAGAGGGTGCCGTAACGCCAGTGATCTCATTTCGGTGCTTGACCATTGAGATCACGTGACTGTTTGTTACACACAACATACTCTTATTTCAGGAAACCAATACTTCTCCTTTATCTTTACTACTGCATGGTCAAGAGCTAAGTGAATGCGGTTGGAATGAGATATCTAAGAAATGTATGGGGAAAAACTCGTATGAACAAAGTCGGTTATGAATGGGGTGCTGAAGGAGTGTGGTTGAAAGGAAATCCAACAGGTCAATGTGGAAAAAACATGTTATTTTGGGTTGTTTTTTCCTTGGGAGTATAAACAATAAAAAATTACGGATAATATATTTTTAGAATGTTTGTCTTTCTATTTGTTTGTTGCCACTCAAAAAGTACTCATCAGATCAAAACAGGCAGAACTACTTTTGTTGTACTCCTTATTTTTCTTCGAACCATGGTAAGCTATATCCCATCATGCTATCTCATCAGAGAGCAAAGCAGTGTCAAAAAACTAGGTATAAGCATTCAACATACGTCGTGGCTGTTTGGTACGGGTACAAAGTATGACACTTGATTTGTCCAGTTGAAGGGAGTGGGGGATGAGTTTGTGTTTTTCGGGAATCTTCATACAAGCATAAAGCACCAGTCTTGAGTGGGTTTCATTTTTTCTAACATTTAAAGTTGTAGGTTGTTAGCGCTGCAAATAATATTCTTGCTTACCATTTGGTACTAGGCCAACAGCACAATTTTGTTTGGTGTGACAGGGCACTCACTATAAAGTACATCTTTTAATTTATTTTGTTTTTGTTTCTTAGATAGTAAATTTAAACTATTGGTGTTAATTTCAACAATGCTTCCATGTGAGAAAGCCAATTAAACAATTTATTTTATTTCTTTCAGCCATTAATGTGTGGCGTCGTTGACATATAAAACACTTCCCTCCCTTTCTAATTGTCTGAAATGTTTTTTTTTTTTTTAGTTTAGATGATTTGCTGGGAAAAATATATATATCCAACTTAAATGTGAGAGAAGCCATAGGTAAACTAAAGTAAATAAAATAAATAAATCAGTGCATAAAATTATTATTATGGCAAAATGTCAATGCCAATGCCAATTTACCTACATATAATATCATTGATAGTATTTTTAATATAAATGGACATTTTTACACGCGCAAAGTTATTTGTGTGAAATAGTGCTGAATCAAAAGAGTACATTTGAAACTATTCTAGGCATTTTGGAATGATCTCTGAAATTTTAAAACGAAATATTTTGCACATTATAAGAAAATAGGTGGTTTTCATTGTTTTATTCAACAAACTACTAAAATCTTAATTTTATAACACACCAAAATACTAGCTAGCAAGCAAATTTATTTAACTAGACTGAATATAACGTCAGAGGAAACTGCAGGTCTTACGAAGAAAATATTTACCTTGGCTCTCTCTCTGTCAATTGTTGCCAGTTGTGAGAAGGTTGTGTGCTGGCAGTGTAAGACGGAGATACTGGCAACATCTATGAACCAACATTGCAAAAATTGTCTTATATCTAAGGGAAGGTTGACCACAGGAAATTAAGAAAATGACAACGCTAAAATAGTAGCCATACAGTTCCCTCAGAGATGATATTCAGTATACACTAACTTACAACATCAAATGTGAGGATCTTGGACAACATACAAAATGATTTAATCTCTTGTTTAACTTTGAAATGCTAGAAACAATGTCAAATACACAAATAGTTTTAATATATTGGGTTAGTTATATTGCTACTCATGTTAGTCACACCAATCATCAAGATATTTATTTAGTATTTGTTTTATTTTCAAATTAAATTATTCATCTTAATATCAATACATTCTATACCCTACTTTAGTAAATTATTATAGCAATAATGTGAACTTGATTAATTGTTAAATGTGTAAATTAAAATGAAACTATTAACTTATTTTGTTTATATTTACCAGGTTTTACTTCTGTAGTGTTGTTTGTATCCAATCTGTATTTAGATCACTAGTATTACATATTACTAAGCATTAACTCAGTGTACAAAAGATTCAATATATTAGAATAATGTGGCTGTCTGCGATTTCAAACATCGATGATTGTTACCAAATACCTTATGATACTAATACTGGACAATAGACTAATTTTCGTGAGAAAAAGCTAGAGTGCTGCGATCTACACGGCCAGGTGTTGCGAACCGTGTGAATTAACATGGACCGCAATGGATATATGATTTAAAAATTCTGTTTTCGTGTGAAATTGTTATTACTATTGCAAATAATATGACCGGTGGGATATGTGCAATATTTAATTGCTACAACCACAGCAGAAAATTAGCATTCTTATCCATTGTAAACAATAACACATATTTTAAAATATTGTTTTTTGTTTTGTATTAATTGTATATTTATTAGGGATGATAAAACAAATATATTACACATAAAGGTCCAGTTCAATTTGTTTTAGAATAATTTTAGAATAGAAGGAGGCAATATAAAAACATACTTATGTTTTTGGAAAAATGCTATAAAAATATTATTAATTGAATAATTAATATAAATTGTAATTAGAATTCAATTATAATTATATTATGATTATTTTAATTAATTATAATTATTATTAATTGTATAATATGATTATACAAACTTCACTTTTCATAGGTATGATCTAACCTGACATCTAGAAAAATTATCTCTCTACACTTTCGTGTATTTATATGTAAAGTCATGTGACCTACAGCTGTCACTTTTTATAGATATAATCAATGTTGATTGCAAAAAAAACCTAATTTAAAAGACTCTCACTAAGTCAATTGAACTGTAGTAAACTATAGTGTATGCACACAAAACCTCGGAGCTCATGACGAAGCTGTAGCGGGTCTTTTTGAAGCTGCAATATAGGATAAGGTGTTCTAAAATGATTAAATTCAAAGAGTAGTTTCCTCATCTTTAAAGGATTTGGGTATTTAAAAATGCGTGTTTAAGAATTCTACAGCAGCCCTCAGAGCTAAATATTCTAAATAATACAATTATAAAATGAAGGTGTTTTAAACCCCTGGTTTGTTGGTGACATTGAGGTCAGGTTTAGAATACTGGCCGAGTGTATTGTTGGTTTTACACACTTCCTTAAAGTCAATTTGGGTAATGTTTATATTTCCTCTACATTCTGTAATCCTCACTCACTACATTCCTCACTACTACCCTATTAACATAATTAGAATAAATGCATGTACATGGAGTGAATAGAAAGATGTGGTTGGAATAAAATTATAGTGGTGAAAAATCTGGTTTAATTAGTTCAAATTAGATTATTTAATTTTAAAATTGTTTGTTGTGAAAAATGTTGACTTTCAGAAGCCATGCTACTCCTTTCCTACCTCTGGGAATAGTTGTTACCGATATACCCATATTTCACAAATTCATAAATATTAATGAACTCTCTTCGGTGGTCGCATGGTCTAAACCATTACTCTCGCAGTAGACTGGATTACCGATGATGGGGAGATCGTGATTTGAATCCCAATATTTACTCAGGATGGTTTTCCAATCTCCCTCCACGCAAATGCGGGTATTCTTGCTTTAATTAAACATTTCTTATTCCTAACATGTTAGATTAGTTATATCATTGTGTATAGCCCATTACAGCGAGTGAAATGCGGTGTTGTAATGCAATTAATACATTTTAATACAATCATTTCCTAAGATTGTGAATTTTAAGCCCTCCCCAAAATTAAATTCTCCATACACCCATGACTCGATTTAAAATAAATTCAGTGATGTGAAATTGAATGAGCGAGGAGGGGAATCCCTTATCACCTCCTTTAACTATGTCACAATTCCATAACAGACCATTTTATAATGAAAATTAAACTGTCTCCAATGAGAACAATTTTTGTGGAAAATTAATACTTCAATCTCTGGCAAATTCAAAAATTTGCAAAGTTAGAAAAAATATAAATCTTCCCCAACCTTCTTCTCCCCCACCGAAAAATTTACTGACTCATTCCCCACTAGCACCATTCATAACAATTCATTGGTATTGGTATAGTAGCTCGAGCAGATGAGAACCAAATTTTTGTTTTTAATCTTCAACAGATACTACTAATATTTTTTACAGGTGCCTGGGACATGAAGAGAAGGAGTCCTCCAAATAAAATAAAAATAATGTCGATAAAATAGCTTACAAAATTTCAAAAACTTTGTTACGGTTGGGTGGGAATAAATCCTCAAAAACTTTCCCTTTGTTTGAATCAATAGATACATGGGACAGACAAATCAATGCTATTTGCCCTTATTTGTGCATGGATAACGTTTTTAAACTGCTATTGACAGAAAAACATTAATACATAGAACTAATTTAATATAATCACAGATATTTTTATGTCAAGCTAATCCTTTGCAAATATATTCTGTAAATAGTTGACTTTTTACATAGGCGAGGTTCGAGTTCCACAGTTAGTAAGCAACAACGCGCCACAAGGTAGCAGCACTCTAGTTCTTCGCACATGCACCTGTGTTTTTACCATAAAACTGCCCAGTATTAGTATCATAAGGTATTTGCTCTTACAGTGGTTACCATGGTACCCATTTTCTAAGACTTGTATCTGCTACAATTTCAATATAGTTACTAACCCTAACTTAAACACAATTTTGAAAATGCACTCATGTAAACAAGAGTTGATTTTGTCATCTGTATTTTTAAAAAGCTAGAATAAATTAAACAGAAGTGGTACTAAAGTGTGAATGAGTTCATTCTAACAAAATAATCTGAAGCAAATAGACTCATGCTACTGTTATGTAGGCCTATGTTCACCTAAGTTAATGATTGATATTGTTTTTTATATTTTAGTTTGACATTAGTGATGATTTCTGCTAAATTTCAATTTAAAAAAATAGCTTTTACTAGTGATCATGACTCAAAATATGAACCTCTAAATTTACCCTTTATTTCTTCAAGCTCTTGTTGAGAGCTGCAAAATTCAAGGGAAATATAAAATCAAAGAAGACAATGTGTTGTTGGCTCTTTGGAAGGTTTAACACCTTTTTACCTTCATTCCTACCCTTAATCTAACTCAACCCTTATCCATATACCATGAGTTAGTACTAAACAGAAAAGAGATCTACTTAGGCCCACTACATCAACATGCCAACATCAACATGCCAACATCAACATGCCAACATCAACAGCCGTATCATACAAATGAGTCAGGTTTCAGTAACAGTTAGGCGCTAGGCACTCGAGTTGAAACTAATGACAAGTGTCTCATAGGGTTTGGGTCTGCTTAGTGGAAATTCTAGATTATATGTAGCTTTGGGTTGTTTCACTACTAAGGGTGTAAGTAAATAGACTTAGGCAATATGTCATAGAAATAACAAGTTTATTTAGAGTATAATTAAGTGTGAGGAGTAATAATAATATGTCATTTTTTGTTTCAAATAAAAACAAAATAAGGCTGACAGCTTTTTACAAAAAACAAACAAAAATATGAGTTTTTTTTTTAGATTCAATGATTGAACTCAAAGGTTTAAAAAAAAATAGAATGGGTGTCTCAGATAAACTGGAAATTTGTATAAACGAGTTTATAATGTACTACTATTCGTGCAATAAGATGAGATAACAGAAAAATTAAATAAGATTTTAATATTATCTTTCTAGGTTTGTTCGAGTGTTTTTAATTATCACCAAACAAAAATGACATGAGCTTGATATAGAAGTCTTCTTTAAGTATTAGTAAACAATTTTGATAGTAAAAATGATTAAAAAAAATTATTTTGACATATTATAACATTGGCAAAATATCAAATAACAATTTAGTCAAATTGTAATGAAAACAATTATCTAATTAAAGCTAGTCTTTGGTCAATATATCAATAATTGCTTAGTCACTGTTACATTTGTATCTTATTTAAAAAGAATTATAATATTTAAAATAAAATAAATATAATTCTTATTATTTTGTTTTCAAATATATATTTTAAAAGTGAGGTTGTATATAGTTTTTCCCTTGTGAATATTTTGATCATTTTTTTTCCCAATTCGTCCACTCTCCCATCTTTCATCATGTTTACTCCCACCAGCACCATTCCTCCGTTTGTACCTGTGAGAACAAGTTGCGGAAAGTGTCCAAGAGCCTATTCACAAATTCTGGGGCGTCCTGTTGATTTCCATTGACAAAGACTGGGTCGATATCTTCTAACGACTGATACAACTTCCTGGGAAGGTTCTCATTACAAACAGTTTGACAAAATACAGTAAATGTGTTACACTTTTACTTATTTAGTAATCAAACCTTTCCAAGAACACACTTTGAAACCAATTTATTAAAGTTATCTCAAACCACTAATTACATTGAGTAACTTTTAAGCCTCCAGTGGAGATTCAAGGCCGGACTCCTTAGGGTAGTGGTTATTAATGTATTTTGGGTCCAGACCCCTATGATAATCTGACACAGGCCGTGGACCCCTTTCCCATAAAAATGGAT
The DNA here is from genome assembly GCA_039000515.1 of Timema cristinae. Taxonomy (NCBI): domain Eukaryota; kingdom Metazoa; phylum Arthropoda; class Insecta; order Phasmatodea; family Timematidae; genus Timema; species Timema cristinae. The sequence continues at coordinate 21,689 of JBCFYV010001770.1, forward strand.
GTAAACACTCAGAAAATTGTGCTTACTATCTATCTCTTTAATACAAAAGTAAACCCAATATCAACCTTTTTTAACGGTCAAATTTTACAAATGAGAACTTTAATATCAACATGATGACTTGAAGATGTGCAACCGCTGATTAAATTTAATTTTTTTTTAATCAAAAGTCATTTTTAAATTTTTAACCAAAAAATGAATTTTTCAAAAAGATGTAATTAAATTTTTTTTTAACGAAAGCCAAAAAAGAGTTTACGTAATTATAGCGTAATTTGCAAGTTTACTTTATTGCATTATAAATGTATTACATTCACATGGACATAATATAAAAACAATCTTTAGAACAAATCTATCTCACTTTTACTTTTTATGCAAAAATTAATCCTTCATGAAGAAAAGTTAAATAAATTCAAAGTGTGTAACTTAAATGTGAACTTTAGTTAACTGTTCAAAAGTAAAAAGTCAATGAAAAAGGTGCTGTTATTTTGCTTGAAATTGTGAAGCAATCTTCACAGTGCAGCATGCATGGCATCTTTGACATTCAATCTATTTGTATTTTCTGTTTTGAGGGCACCAAGTGATGAATACCCTGCCGGTTGAAGAAAGAGGAAACTTTGTAAATGATTTCAAGCTTTGATCTACAATTTGTAATTTTTTGTCTTCAGTTCACGAACCCCCTGAAGCCTATCCTAGGAATAACTATAAATATAACCGAGCTGAGCTTAGCACCAACGAATCACCCAATGATAACAGTCAGCAGTGTGAACTGATGTATGCCTGAGAAAAACGAGCACATGAGTCCAAACAAGTCCATCATCCACCAGCGGTTAGTTTTGTATTGGATCTCTCTCTCTCTCTCTCTCTCTCTCTCTCTCTATGGTGTTTGGCTGTCATTGTTACCAAACATTTGAAAATAGTCATTTTCTAATTCTTCCTTATTTATTATATCAGTACTAATAATTGTATTATAGATGTGTTATTTATACAAAGTTTGTCGTGATCATTTATTAAACTATTTAATGAGTGTGTAGTGCAGATCTAGATCTGGTTTGGAATCAAAATGTTTATAAAAATCCAATTTTAATGACATAAATTTACTATAAAATGTATGCACTTTGTATCACAACCAACACAATACACATCTCATTACATTTTATAGCATTCTAAAGTGAAAAAAATCAAACCATTTTCCATGATTTGTTGATATTTGCCAACTGAGCTCTATATAAGGTCTGTCTGCAATTCAAGAGTGTAATGAAACTTATAATTTGCAAGTTTTACAGCCATTGCTTATAATAACACAACATTAATTTTATCAACATTGTTTTAAACACAATGAAAACTGTAGCGGCCTGATTATGAATGTTTATAAATTATCCAAATGATAGCAGTTGTGGAAATTCTAGTGTGTTTTATTTGTGTGTGCTAATAAACTTGGCTAATCAATAAGTGACAAGCATCCCAATTCAGATTTTTTATAAATAAATATATAACTAAAGGAAACAATACATTTGGTACAATGGCATTTTATTATTGATACATAAAAACTAAACCAAGTAATATTATGCATATTGTTTTAGATTTTATAGAGATTAGAAAATAAAACAGATTAAAACTGTTTGTGAAATGAAGGAATGTTATTATTGATAGTACGCAAGTGCTTTGCTTTAAATATGAGTCAAAAACATAGATGGAATTAAAGCTGGAATTTTCAATTCTTTGTCTGTGAAAAATGTCATGTAGTAAAAACTTTTTGAATTAAATCATTATTGAGCTCCCATTTAGCAAGTTGGTTAAGTTTCCCATTTGCTCTAAATTTATATCGTTATCCTCCCCTCATTTGAGGAAATCATAGATAACTCTTAGCTCAAATAAGGAAAATCTTATTTTATTTTTGACCATAACATGCAAGAGAAGAGAACGCCATTAATATTGATATTGAGATATGAATGATCAAATAAATGTTAGTGAGATCAAGAAAATCAATTTTCTTTTTATGGATGTATTGCTCTCCCAAGGGCCAATTGCGTAGTGATTTGGGTCTTTATAGATTTTATTTTGTGATGTTTGTAAAGTAACATAAGCTTACTAATTATCTAAGTTATTCATTCAATCACATCCAACAATGACTTGATATAAGACATACAAGTGGAGTGCATGCATATTTTAGCATTGTCAATGTCACAATGATAACTGTACTTACTGTAAGGCCGAGTGAGTGGACAACTGTGAACCAGTTTTCCTGGTCAACACTAACTCACGGAATGCTGCAAGTACTCTGGATGGAGAGGGTTTTTCATATTGTACTATGTCCTCTATGAGCAGTTGCATACCTAGAATAGCTTGCAGGGAGGCATTCAACCAGCATCTGTTACTACCTACTGGGTTAACAAAACTAAACACAAACAAAAATATTAGAAGTTACATGCAGGCAAAGAGCAAGAGACAGGTGTGATTGGAGGAGAAGACTTGCAGTAACGCACGGTATCCGCAGCTGTCATTGTGGAAAAGTAGAGTAAGTAAAGTCACGGTACCTGCAGCTGTCATTGTGTAAAAGTAGAGTAAGTAAAGTCATGGTATCAGCAGCTGTCATTGTGGAAAAGTAGAGTAAGTAAAGTCATGGTATCTGCAGTTGTCATTGTGGAAAAGTAGAGTAAGTAAAGTCGCGGTATCTGCAGCTGTCATTGTGGAAAAGTAGAGTAAGTAAAGTCACGGTATCTGCAGCTGTCATTGTGGAAAAGTAGAGTAAGTAAAGTCACGGTATCTGCAGCTGTCATTGTGGAAAAGTAGAGTAAGTAAAGTCACGGTATCTGCAGCTGTCATTGTGTAAAAGTAGAGTAAGTAAAGTCACGGTATCTGCAGCTGTCATTGTGGAAAAGTAGAGTAAGTAAAGTCACGGTATCTGCAGCTGTCATTGTGGAAAAGTAGAGTAGGTAAAGTCATGGTATCGGCAGCTGTCATTGTGTAAAAGTAGAGTAAGTAAAGTCACGGTACCTGCAGCTGTCATTGTGGAAAAGTAGAGTAAGTAAAGTCATGGTATCTGCAGTTGTCATTGTGTAAAAGTAGAGTAAGTAAAGTCACGGTATCTGCAGCTGTCATTGTGTAAAAGTAGAGTAAGTAAAGTCGCGGTATCTGCAGCTGTCATTGTGGAAAAGTAGAGTAAGTAAAGTCACGGTATCTGCAGCTGTCATTGTGGAAAAGTAGAGTAAGTAAAGTCACGGTATCTGCAGCTGTCATTGTGTAAAAGTAGAGTAAGTAAAGTCACGGTATCTGCAGCTGTCATTGTGTAAAAGTAGAGTAAGTAAAGTCACGGTATCTGCAGCTGTCATTGTGGAAAAGTAGAGTAAGTAAAGTCACGGTATCTGCAGCTGTCATTGTGTAAAAATAGAGTAAGTAAAGTCATGGTATCTGCAGCTGTCATTGTGTAAAAGTAGAGTAAGTAAAGTCACGGTATCTGCAGCTGTCATTGTGTAAAAGTAGAGTAAGTAAAGTCACGGTATCTGCAGTTGTCATTGTGTAAAAATAGAGTAAGTAAAGTCATGGTATCTGCAGCTGTCATTTTTGATAGATATTTTCAATATATAATATATAAGTGCACAAATAATACAGTAATGCTATCAATGTTGACCACAAAGAAACATGTTTGACTTGTCCAAACTGTTCTTCCACCAAAATCAAGGTATAGTTCCAAGAGCTAAAAGACTGGCTAAGAGAGCAGGACATTGAAGCACAGATTACAGCACCATATTATCCCCAACAAAATGGGAAATAATAAAAGAAGAATGTGTTTTAACTGAAGTAGATTTTCACAACAAGTTTACTACCACAGTCAGCAGATTTAACAACATGGATTATAAGACTTCTTAAAACGTCCTGGAGATCACTGTCCAAGTAAGGGTTAAGCGGTCTTGCAGACTGAAATTTCCATAGGAATGGTTCACATTCTCCAGCCAAAGTCTTAAAAAAGAGAGTTTACATTTGAGAAATTTGTCGTCTGTGTGCTTTTATGACACTTTCAGTCGGTCTGGTATGAGGCAATTTAGAGGTGTATGAATTTGTTTATGTTATCAACTACAATCAAAGCTCATTTTAAGCAAGTGACTTTTCAACCCGCCGTAGCCACAACCAAATCAGGTTTCAAAAATAATAAGTTACAGTTCATAGTAAACCATCTTACCTCAAAATAATTGATTTCTTATCAAATACATCGTGAAGAAAATAATCTGCAATTTAATGGAGTACACTAAAAAACTTTCCCTGACCATAATTGCATTTCCCTGATCAATTTTCATTTCCCTGACTATCCCTGACTTTCCAGTTCAGTGGCAACCCTGTAAATATATACCTGTAAACATATACATTCATTGATATTGTTTCACAAATATGGTGATTAAATTTAAATGTTCAAGAATCATGTTGCAATTAATATAAATAATATTGATGATTTATAGTTAGCACACCTATTCAAATCCCTTCACTCCATTACTTGTGCATGCGTGCGTATGTGTGTGTGTTGGTAAAATGGTGTTCTGATTTTATTATAAACATAATTATATTTTTAGATAGTTGAAACTAACATTTTGTTTATAAATCACAAAATTTAATCATTTCTTACCCAATTTCATAAGGTGGTTTATGTGAAGAAATAGAAGTGAGAGGCTCGGATCTAAAGTTGCCAACATACTTGACATTCCTGATTGGATTCTTCTCATTTGACAAGGTCTTTAAATGTATAGGTTTGGGCGAGTGATGTGGGATAACTGGTGAGGAATGTTGTGGGATAACTGGTGAGGAATGTTGTGGGATAACTGGTGAGGAATGTTGTGGGATAACTGGTGAGGAATGTTGTGGGATAACTGGTGAGGAATGTTGTGGGATAACTGGTGAGGAATGTTGTGGGATAACTGGTGAGGAATGTTGTGGGAAAACAGGCAAGGAATGCTGTAGGCTGGCAATAGAACCCATTCTTAACTCCTTCTCCATAAACTCTGATTGTAGCACCTCAGGTAGGCCACGTTGATTATCTTTCTTGGCATGTTTCTTTTTTTGAGCTTAGTTTTATTTATTTTTGATTCTATTTCCAAACACTTAACTTCATCTTGATTCACATTGTATAGAGTAAAAAAGTCTAAACATGTATGAGTGCACAGTTTAACATTTGCTGGAAACTTTGTTTTAGTCTTAGTTGGCCGTCGCACTTTAGAATATAAATAGTCCTGTTTTTTCTGAACATCAGTTGGATCTACATCAGGAGCTATTCTGATTGCATTTGAAAACTTTACTTTTTTTTCTAGTTTATATTTATTTAAATACTTATCTTGATCACAAATAAAGTGATTGGCTCCATTATTAGTTATGTATTCTGATACAAGTAAATTAGAGGTGGGTGATTTCATCATTCTATCGTGATACTACAGCAGCATTCCTACAAAAAAAAAGTTATAGCTGAATAATAAAATAGCAACAATAACTTTATCAGAGCTAGTGGTACAGGAAGCTATTATTTTTAAATTCATTAAGATATTTTAAAGGAACAATGAACAAGTAAAATGACATTTTAAAATTGGGATGTAGTTTTAGTTATTCAAAGCTTCAGAACTATCTCTAAGATTTGTTGGACGTGTTACAACTTCACCTAACAAATATAAGAATGATGGAATGATTTCAGTGCTACAGAACTACCTGATTTGTGAAACATGGCAGTAGACGTATTGGTGAGAATTGTTTATTTTTGGTAATTAGATGACAATTAATAGATTGTTTATTACTTACAAAGAAACCAAACTCTACAGTCAAAATGATTTATTAGGCAATAAAAATGAATGGAAAATAGTGCATTCATTTGTTTAGTTTTAGCCATTAAATAAACATGTTAATCATTAATAATATAGTATTATAGGAATGGTGTATTGTATTTATAGTTTTGATTAGTTAACTATATATATTTTGGGAGATAAAGTTAATGTCTGGAAAATATAATATGACAACACATGATATGAATTACGATAATAATTACAAGACAAATGACTGGTGTGACCTCCGAGGCTGCTTTCGGGTATCTTTGTTGGGTTCTGGCCCTTTGTTACATGTAGTGGTTACTTCACAGAAAGTACTTTGTTTGTTGGGTACTGGCCCTTTGTTACATGTAGTGGTTACTTCACAGAAAGTACTTTGTTTGTTGGGTACTGGCCCTTTGTTACATGTAGTGGTTACTTCACAGAAAGTACTTTGTTTGTTGGGTACTGGCCCTTTGTTACATGTAGTGGTTACTTCACAGAAAGTACTTTGTTTGTTGGGTACTGGCCCTTTGTTACATGTAGTGGTTACTTCACAGAAAGTACTTTGTTTGTTGGGTACTGGCCCTTTGTTACATGTAGTGGTTACTTCACAGAAAGTACTTTGTTTGTTGGGTACTGGCCCTTTGTTACATGTAGTGGTTACTTCACAGAAAGTACTTTGTTTGTTGGGTACTGGCCCTTTGCTACTCGTCACCCGAGAATGCAAGTGTTCAATGTCCAATTATTCAATTTTGTGTAAAAGAGCATTGAAGTTTGATCTTGTGTATAAAACCAATGTTACTAGACGACAACTCGAGTTTGTGTCTTCTTAAGTAATTGTATAGTAGTCTCAATTTCACCGCAGGTGAATAATATGCATTCTAAATAAACTAAAACAACAACTATATCAAATTTAACCATTTTGTAGTTAAAACACTTGTATTCTGGGGTGACGACATGTAGTGATTACTTCACCGAGAGTACTTTGGTTTTTGTTAAGGCTCACACACTTTATGCTTGGACTACTCGAGTCCATGAATCATCTTGGTGGTATTCTACATCATTACACACATCTTGAACCAGGTGTTCTATTTATCGACTTGAAATCAAAATACACGTTCACTTAACTTCCCTCTGATCTGCCAATGTTACTGTCATTGTGTTGGCATGATTTCTAGTTGCATTGAATGTTGACAGTGATATGAATATACAGCAAGGCTGGCTAGTGGTGTAGCATCACACTAGCCTGGGCCCTGGAGCAGTGTTTGTTAATATGCCCGTTAAAGAGAGGAGTTTATACTCTAGTATCTATATTAATAAAATGAAGAGTTTGTATGTCATGAGCGTTGAGTGATATCTACTGCATGCAGAGGGCTAACATTTTAAAATTGGTAGCACCTGTGCACTAACATGTGCACCTTGAATACTTAATTTTAAAATATCAATTAGATTTTCTTAAATTTATTAAAATCTGTGTCGGAAGAAATAAAATGAAGAGTTGTGTGGCTACCCTGGCCAACGACAGGTACTTCTGATAGTATTTATAAACATGTCACAACATAGCATATGCAGACATTTTCATGTAGTTTAACCTATTTGTATATTACAAAATGTTAAATAATATAATTTTTTATAAGCTTGAATGCAGGTGGAATAATAATGTTTCAAAATTTATTTTGGTAACTATAAATGTAAAGTATGATAAATTTTAAATATGCTATTCTACCCTCATAATCTCAAAATATTAAGTTCAATTGTCAGGCAAATAATTGTAATGATTATTGTAATGAAACAAATAGGTGAAGTCAACCAATGACCCGACAGGACGATGTGTTATAATATAATCAGAACCACAATACTTAAGTTCTAGCTATTTGTTTTTCATTTTTGTGACTTTTTACAATATTCTTCATATTTAATTCATGCCCACTTATTAATTTCAAAATGATGAAATAACGAGTCCTGACAGCCTTTCTTCTGTCATTGTACCTCACAAATAGCTATTTATTAATTTAAATTTTGGGGACGACTGTTCGAATGTTTCCACACTTACTTGCATAATCCGCTTTCCTTCCTTTTTGAAATGATTTATTGTTGCGGTTCTAGACTACCCTTGAGTGATAGGGAATGAGTAGTGAAGGGAGACATTTGTCCAGATTGATACCCATTGTCAGCATATGAAGTTGTTCTCTAGATGTTGTGTAGTCGATCAAGTTACGTGATTGTTAACTTCAACCGAATTCATTCATTAGATAAGCATGTCTTGTTGACTTAGTACGATCAAGTTACAGTGATCTTATTTAAACATTCTTAGAAAACACGCCTGTAATTCTATTATTACACAATATTTCAAGTTCATGACAGTATCGTATTCTTCACTGGTTTAGAATTTGACAGACCTATACTACTTAATGAGAATGCATCCGATCTATTACAGCTATCTGTTTAGAAAAACATCGCTCGACTATATTCGTAAGAATATTTGACACAATAATGCCACGTTTTCTGCCATTCTGTCAAATGTCTGTACATTTGTTTCTTGATACTTGCAGTCTTTCATGACATTGTGTAGCAACTGAACTGTGTCAACAGATCAACAGTTAGTGACTAATCATTTTGAGATAGCATCCAGACTGAAATATTTTCAAGAGAGAGAAATGAAAGCAGGGATGATTTTCTTACATTTTGAATTTGTGTACAAATGATTTTCACTTAAGATTCCCATTTGTTTTTGTTAGTAGATTTTTTGAGTTAATATATTCATTACATGTCTATATTTATATTTTAGGGCATCCAATGACATGTGCTTTGATGACCAGTGAGTTGTTGATCCATTTAATTAATGCTATTTAAGTAGTTATGCAGAGATAGAACATAAACAACAAAAGGCTAAATACAAACGACCTCAAACAAATGCTATTTATTTGGAAAGGGAGAATCTATGGTGACTGTCACCATTTATATGAAGTGAAATATTTGAATTTGACTTTATTTAGATTAACACAAAATCAATTAATCTCAACAAACACCAGAACGACAAACAACACAACTTTGGTCTAGTTGTGTTAAAATTTATATATTTGTTGGTAATATAATAAAGAACTAAACATAAAAAATATAAAAGATGATAATAAATGCCACTCTCACATTCACCTCCATTGTAAGATTTATAAACCTGATTAGGTTTAAAATTCACATTTTTCAATGTAGAAATAATATATCGTAATTTTGAAAAAACAAAATTGTTAATGCAACACTTTCATAGAACTGGGATCACTTTCTATCCCCAAGCAACAAGTTATGGTAGTTTATATTTTTAACATCACATAGCACACGTCTAATTTTTACTTCATTGATTCAGCGAATTTTGACATCTCTATCACAACTAGATGTAATCAATCCAAAAAAATACACACAGTAAACATTGCTTGTGAATGGTACAACAGAAGTTTTGAAGACAAACACTCCTTTTGCTCAGAGCAAGAGCTACAAGTATTTACGCACGTGGTCCTTGCAAAAATATCAAACTATTTGATTGGGTCAACTGCTTGGAATTTGGCTGCATCGTTTGGTGCAGCGCTTGGTCTTTCTGTAGGACACTTCTATGCCTGCGACACATTTGATATTTTCTTTTCGCTTCGCCCGTGCCGATCACTCACGTAGAACAGTGCCTGAGTTTAGTCTGTAACTTTTTGTCATGGAGAAACCTATTGTGTTGTCATCTTATCTTAGAAGGTTGGATGTTAGCAGATTGTCCTTTGGATGGCCAGGGGTGGAGGGGGTGATGTGTTATTATGAACTAGAGAAAGTGAGATAGGGAGAGCTCCCGAGAATGGAAGATAAGCAAAAGAGGGAGGGTGTTTGACAGTGAAGGGAGCCCAGGAGGTTTTGTACCAAGTCATGGTTGTCCATGGATCACGTGCCAGGTGAGTTGGGAAGAGGGAGGCTGCTCAGATGAGTCATGAGCGCCAGAGAGGACAGGTATCACATGAGACTAAGCTGTTAGAAATGAGAGTCATACACATTTCTTACAAGGCTGGTTGATGACTATTCAACAGGAAAACTTCTCTCTCTGATTGAGGCTATGTTCAACATTGCTGATCTTTCTCCGTATAAGTCTAATTACATCTAAACATGGAAGTATAATACATACCCTATTGTATATTTAAAATCCAAACCCATGAATTGTTTTACCTATGATATCAATAAAATATATATGAAGCTTGTTTATAATAAACGAGAGGTGTTTGTAAAGTAAGAGTTGATTGATCATGGTGACCATGTTAAGGCCATGGCCATGTTAGCACATGCACAGAGCAATAGTGAGATTCATTATAAAATGACACCTCACTTGGTAGAGCTCTGTAACTGTTAATGGTTATGTATGAGTGCTTTAAAATCAACAATAAAATCAATAATCCTGCCGCATGTTAAGTCTGTGGAATGAAAAAAAAAAGTTCACACAAAGAAGACATTTACAGAAGAATTCATCGCCAGCTTTGTCCTGTTTATGGGCCTACTTAGTGAGGTAGATTATGGCTGGATTGTGACACACTGGATTAGAGCACCAGATTTGGCAGAGTTAGCCTACACACAATATACAATGATTTAAGATAGGGGTACTTGATCTCAGCAACCGCCATGTTGAAATACAACACCCTCTTGAATGCATTACAGTATTCTCCTTCAAAGTGTATTATCGCTGAAAGTGGTGGACCAATTTAAAAAAAAAAACATTTTGAAGCTTACAAATCAAGATATATTCGTATGCAATCATAACACATCAATACAACATTTTAGACCACTAGAATGTTAAATTTAATATTTTTCTTAAAACAATTTTGGAAATAAAGGGATTTTACAAAGAAACCGAAAAATATATGAAATTGTTATACCTTTTACTTCCAAACAAGAATTCAAAAAGCTTTAATTTGTGACTTAAGACATTGAATTCGAATCAACGTAGCCAGTAACAGCCATTTCAGTGGAATGTTGTGGTAATGTGGCCGAGTGTATGTGCACAGACGTGTATGTATTATTGGAAAATCCCGGTTATCGGATGATCTAAATGCAGAATTTTTAATTAATTCCTGCTTATGAATTGAAAATAAGATAAGTCTCAGGACAATAATATACCAAAAACAACATTGGCACCACTGATTTGGTTGTTCCTTTTTACTTACAATACTGATGCATCTTGCCCACTGGTAAATCCACCTGCAGGGAAGCTTTGTGGGATTTTTTTTTTTTAGTGAACAGTTTAGTAAACAACAGAGGATTCCTGAAATCATTATTCCTTGAGAAATAAAGACCAAACTCAGGTATATATACAGTAGCAGTGAACAGTTTAGTAAACAACAGAGGATTCCTGAAATCATTATTCCTCGAGAAATAAAGATCAAACTCTTAGAGTGACATGAAGCGAGGATAAATAGAACAGTGATTATTTGAAGATAATAATATGAAAAGTAATCTGTGTTTCATGTGTGGTGTATCTATGGGCCAGACGTTAAACCATACAAAGAGACCCTGCACTATTACACAAGTATTATGAAAAACATTAACGAGTTCTGCGAGTTGGGTATGTTGCCTACTGGCTCTGAAAGTCCCACTGAGCTACTGAACAAACAAGCAAAGCTCCACAACTCTTGTAGTTTGCTGTGGGTTTGATAGAAACTCACAGGTGGATGGTATGTTGCCTACTGGCTCTGAAAGTCCCACTGAGCTACTGAACAAACAAGCAAAGCTCCACAACTCTTGTAGTTTGCTGTGGGTTTGATAGAAACTCACAGGTGGATGGTATGTTGCCTACTGGCTCTGAAAGTCCCACTGAGCTACTGAACGAACAAGCAAAGCTCCACAACTCTTGTAGTTTGCTGTGGGTTTGACAGAAACTCACAGGTGGATGGTATGTTGCCTACTGGCTCTGAAAGTCCCACTGAGCTACTGAACAAACAAGCAAAGCTCCACAACTCTTGTAGTTTGCTGTGGGTTTGATAGAAACTCACAGGTGGATGGTATGTTGCCTACTGGCTCTGAAAGTCCCACTGAGCTACTGAACAAACAAGCAAAGCTCCACAACTCTTGTAGTTTGCTGTGGGTTTGATAGAAACTCACAGGTGGATGGTATGTTGCCTACTGGCTCTGAAAGTCCCACTGAGCTACTGAACAAACAAGCAAAGCTCCACAACTCTTGTAGTTTGCTGTGGGTTTGATAGAAACTCACAGGTGGATGGTATGTTGCCTACTGGCTCTGAAAGTCCCACTGAGCTACTGAACGAACAAGCAAAGCTCCACAACTCTTGTAGTTTGCTGTGGGTTTGACAGAAACTCACAGGTGGATGGTATGTTGCCTAGTGGCTCTGAAAGTCCCACTGAGCTACTGAACAAACAAGCAAAGCTCCACAACTCTTGTAGTTTGCTGTGGGTTTGATAGAAACTCACAGGTGGATGGTATGTTGCCTACTGGCTCTGAAAGTCCCACTGAGCTACTGAACAAACAAGCAAAGCTCCACAACTCTTGTAGTTTGCTGTGGGTTTGATAGAAACTCACAGGTGGATGGTATGTTGCCTACTGGCTCTGAAAGTCCCACTGAGCTACTGAACAAACAAGCAAAGCTCCACAACTCTTGTAGTTTGCTGTGGGTTTGATAGAAACTCACAGGTGGATGGTATGTTGCCTACTGGCTCTGAAAGTCCCACTGAGCTACTGAACAAACAAGCAAAGCTCCACAACTCTTGTAGTTTGCTGTGGGTTTGATAGAAACTCACAGGTGGATGGTATGTTGCCTACTGGCTCTGAAAGTCCCACTGAGCTACTGAACGAACAAGCAAAGCTCCACAACTCTTGTAGCTTGCTGTGGGTTTGACAGAAAATCACTCTGGATGGTATGTTGCCTACTGGCTCTGAAAGTCCCACTGAGCTACTGAACAAACAAGCAAAGCTCCACAACTCTTGTAGTTTGCTGTGGGTTTGATAGAAACTCACAGGTGGATGGTATGTTGCCTACTGGCTCTGAAAGTCCCACTGAGCTACTGAACGAACAAGCAAAGCTCCACAACTCTTGTAGCTTGCTGTGGGTTTGATAGAATTATTATTATTATTAGCACCGCGTCTTACTACCCATTCGGGTTATACGCACTTACGCTAATGTGCAATGGTAGGGTGATTGTGAGATGAAATAAAGACCTACAGTTTAACGTGGAATCCGAACCACGGTGGAGGCCTGGCATTCCCCACATTCACAAGATGTCTTGTCAGAGGTGAAGGAAGGGTTTGGTAATCAGATAAATCTGTGCCGGGACCGAGGATTGAACCCCGGCCGCCAGTACAGAAGTCTGACACCTTACCCCAAGACCACCAGGTCACCGGTTTGATAGAAAATCACTCTGGATGGTATGTTGCCTACTGGCTCTGAAAGTCCCACTGAGCTACTGAACAAACAAGCAAAGCTCCACAACTCTTGTAGTTTGCTGTGGGTTTGACAGAAACTCACAGGTGGATGGTATGTTGCCTACTGGCTCTGAAAGTCTCACTGAGCTACTGAACAAACAAGCAAAGCTCCACAACTCTTGTAGTTTGCTGTGGGTTTGATAGAAACGCACAGGTGGATGGTATGTTGCCTACTGGCTCTGAAAGTCCCACTGAGCTACTGAACGAACAAGCAAAGCTCCACAACTCTTGTAGTTTGCTGTGGGTTTGATAGAAACTCACAGGTGGATGGTATGTTGCCTACTGGCTCTGAAAGTCTCACTGAGCTACTGAACAAACAAGCAAAGCTTCACAACTCTTGTAGTTTGCTGTGGGTTTGACAGAAAATCACTCTGCAAATCACAGGTGGATGGTATCAGTGCCTGAGGTGGTAATAGTTCTACAGCAGTTTCAGAAAATGTTCTAGCAACCATGTGAATGAATTCCACCATCATGAACAAGGCATAGCATATCAAGAAAGGTTTGAAGAGTAAGTTTACAAGACTGTCAAGAACTTATGAATGTGTCGATGAAGCAGTTGTAGTGCAGTCCAGACAGTGGAGAGACTGGAGACAGAGCAGTATACTAAATATGTGCAGGAAGTACTAACTAACAGAACTGCATCTATTCACAATCTGATCAAAGAAAAGATAATACCACTTTTCAAGCATCCACATAAAAAATCACAATCTTCAAAAAGAAGAGCTATGATGAAATCAAAAGTTATTACAACCTTTTCAGCCAACTCTTCATATCGTCTCAAGTGCATCAAACTGATCGTGGAAAGTTTTTTTGTTCAAGAGAACCATCTATGTTAAACTTAGACAGCCTAATAGTAAATCTGAGTTATTGGGGGATATTACACCACAAAGATAGAGTACTCACTATACCTCTGTTTGATGTTGAAATCTTTGATGGAGCTGCTACAATTCATGGACTGGATAAGAGCCAAGCTGGCACATTTCAAGACTACAGCAGAATAGTGTTTTTACCATGGGTACTAGGAGAACTTCATAGCTGATGTAGAGTGGATATAGTTTGGGATACGTACACCGTACATATCTGGAAGTTTGAAAGTTTTCACATTAGAAAAGAAGGGTAAAGGTGTATGAAGGAAAGTGGCCCCTCAGACAAAGCTGCCTGTTAATTTTGGAGGCTTCTTACGTGACTAACAACAAAGAAGAACTATTTTCATTTCTGGAAAATGAAGTGCAAGTCAGTAAATGGCTATTTGAAAAAGAAGTATACATTACATCTGGAAGATCTGTTATCTCCACAGAAATGAAAAAGGTTCAGATACTGACCATGAAGAAGCTGATATTAGGATGTGTCTGCACCTTCTGAATGCTGTAAAAAAGGTGCAAACTCTATCTCGATCAGCACGTGGATACAGATGTCATAGTTATTCTGTTAAGTATCTTCTCAGATGTGTTGAAAAGTAATCCAAACATCCAGCTTTGGGTAGTCTTTGGAAAAGGGAAATGTTTCAGGTACTGCCACATTAACTATATTTACCATGAGCTTGTCCATGACATTTCAAGGGCGCTACTCTTCTTTCATACCCCTACTGGTTCTGACACAACATCCCAGTTTAGTGACAAAGGAAAAAGGTCAGCTTGGAAAACCTGGAAATTAAATTCTGTTGCTGTTACAAAGGTTTTCCTTTCATGTGCCAGTGAACATTTTAAAGCCGTGGACTCAATGACAAACACTTTCACTCAAATAGAACGTTTTGTCTGCCTTCTGTATGATTGTACATCTACAGTTTGTTGAGTGAATGAGCTGAGACAAGAACATTTTACACCAGGAGAAAAGTGTGAAGCTTATGTAGAACCTTCCGCCAACTTAGGATGCAATACTCCAACATGTGTTTCGGAGCATATACCAGTCTAGTATCTGGATTACAAGTTTGAATTCCCTGCAAAATATTGCCAGCGCTGAGGGTTTTGGGTGAACAAAATAAGTTGATGGAAATTGGAAACCATAGTAGATGAGCCTACCTGAAGCCTCCAAGAGCTAAAAAGAACTTCTCATATGTTCCTGCAAGACTCTATGAACAAAAATATGCCCTTGAAAGAATTCACAACTTCAATGTATTGTGCCACTGCTGGGGAAATTGTGATGAGGATTAATAAATAATATATATATAATATTATATTTTAACAGTATAACTTAAATATAACTAGGCAAATAATTTTTGGAACGGTCTAATTTTCAAAGCTGATTTTGATCGCAATCCCAATTTGCGACATTATTCCGCTGAACTGGCTGTAGCTTTGGCTATTGTAGTTTGAATTCAAAGTTTTAGGTCTCAAATTAAATATCTTTAAATTCTTGTTTTGGAAGTAATAGGACTAACAATTTTATATCTTTGATGGTTTATTTGTAAAATCCCTTTATTTCCAAAATTGTTTTAAGGAAAAATAATAAATTTGACATTTTAGTGGTCTAAAAATGTATTTGAAGTTTTATGATTGAATAACAATATAGCTGGATTAGTAAACTTCAATATTTAAGAAAAAAAAATTAATTGATCTACTAGGCGTACTTTTAGAGATAGTACACTTTGAAGGAGAACACAGTAGTACATTCAAGATGGCGTTGTAATTCAACATTGTGAATGCTGAGATCGGGTAGCCCCCTCTTAAATTATTGTATATTGTATGTAGACTAACTCTGCCAAATCTGGTGCTTTAATCCAGTGTGTCACAATCAATTCATTATACACTCCACTAATGATAATGAGCATTAGTAAATGGTGTTGTGAATTTAAAGGTGGCTAAACAAACGTTTCTGCTGAGAAACGGAGCGGCCTGCCTCCTGTTGTGTCCCCATGCTTGGTTGAGACAAGAACCGTGAAAACAGATGCTTCAGATTTTATGAGCTTTCATTTTTTTAAACAAATTTCACTTTCTGTTCTGTATTGTTACCAACACACTTCACTATCGTAAAGTTTGTGCTCAATGAGTACCAAAGATGTTGACAGAAATCCACCAGAAGTAATGACATTCCTTGAATGCTACACAATTGATGGTGACAGGATGTGACTGGTGATTAAACCTGGATTTCACGTTTATGTTGAAACAAAGCAGCAGTGCACAAAGGCTTGCCAAAGCATAAGAAATACAAGCAAACAGAAGGTGAGGTCAATTGTGTTCTGGGATTGGAAAGCTGCCTTTTGAATTTATGGAACCTGAAACAACAATTAACGCTGAAAATACTGCCATACACTGAAACCAAACTGAGGCGGGCCATTCAAAACCAAAACTGTGGTTTGATGTCGTCTGACATTGTCACCTTGCATGACAACACCGGACCACACACCATCAGTATACTTGAGTTTGGTTGGGAAGTGTTCAAGAATCCATCCTACAGCCCAGACCTTGCACCAAGTGAGAACAACTTGTTCTTGCACTTGACTAAGTTCCTTGGTCCACATTGCTTCGGGGGACAAACAAGCTCAAAAAGGTGGTCTGGGACTGGCTGAACTCACTGGCTGGTGCCGCATTACGACCAATGTATAAATTCCTGTGGTGACGAGGCCTATGTAGAAAATTAATATTATTATTAGCACTGCATCTCACTACCCGTTCAGGTTGGAGGCCGAGAGGAAGACCAAGGAGTGAGGAGAGAGGAGAGGATATGGGAGGAAGAATACGTTCCAAAGAGGTCGGGCCGATGGCTGGAATCTGTTTATCATGATTACAAATTTCCAGATATTCACATTATTTGATAGTATAATAATATTATAATTTTCAGTGTCATGTTGTGGAGCTTTGCCAGGATAAGCAAAGTTTGTTAATATTGTACCTGAGAAATGTTCTGTCCCTTTTTCCTCCAGAAATATCTGTATTCAGATTAATATCAAACACTTCATTACTTACTTCTGTTCTCAGGTAGGCTAACTTCGCTCTCTTGGGGAAATACCTACACACAAAATGTAACTCGTAAAAGTGAGTCTTTGGGATCCCTAGCTACTTTACACCGATTCTTCAACCCTTTTATTGCCATCAACATTTACACTCCAATTCATAGATTTTTTCATTTAAACTTGAAATCCCTTCACTATGTAAAGATTGTATGAATATTGAAACTGTACATAGACCATTAGTATTTTAACTCTATTTGTTTCTGTTTGATTTTGTGTTTTGTCCAAAATTGAAAATAATTTAAACTACATTCTCAAACAACACTGATCACTTACAATAATTTGGTTAAGAGCAAGGTACATGAAATATATTGTTAATACTAATAGGTGCATTCCACGAAGGAACCTTTGTGTGTAGGAGATAGGTGGCTGTTAGCAGAAACATTTAAATCATCGAGATTCTAGAGCCCTTCTCAAGAATTGTTTTAAAAGTTTGACACCCTGAAAAGCTGTTACAAGTGCTTGATAATGTTTGACCTAATTAAACGCCCCTAGAAGCTATATGGAGTCATCGTCTCCAACCGGTGCCAACAAACCGTCAACCACACCAAATAGGTCTTACAAAACTTTGAAGCTGTAATATCAGGGTGGGGAGTCCCAAAGTAATAACCAACGAATCACGCCTATACATACCAACCTAGCCTCTAACTGGGAAATACCTACTTACTTATGTGGAAGCAAATATTTGTTTTACTTGCTTATAAAATAACTTTTTTTTATTATAGAAATATTTGAATTTTCAAATATTATTTTAATTATGGGTAGGCCTACTCTAATCCTGACCTAACAGGTCATACTTGACACTGCAATTTGGATTATTTTTTAAAATCTACATATGTAAAAAAATATATATATTTGTCTTTTTTCTGATGGTTGTCAAGAGGTCTGGGTCCAGGTGTTGTTGCACCACCTGCACCACGAGATGGTCCGGCCAAACCACAGTCGCACATGAGATGGTGCTAACAGTTAAAAGCTAATTGCCTCAACAGAACAGTTCATGTTCAAGTCATGAACCTATGCCAGGTTGAGAATCAAGTGGTTAACATGATCCCACAAGTCTCTCTCTTTACAACTAACACATCCATGCCAGTTGAGAATCAAGTGGTCAACATGATCCCACAAGTCTCTCTCTTTACAACTAACACATCCATGCCAGGTTGAGAATCAAGTGGTTAACATGATCCCACAAGTCTCTCTCTTTACAACTAACACATCCATGCCAGTTGAGAATCAAGTGGTTAACATGATCCCACAAGTCTCTCTCTTTACAACTAACACATCCATGCCAGGTTGAGATCAAGTGGTTAACATGATCCCACAAGTCTCTCTCTTTACAACTAACACATCCATGCCAGGTTGAGAATCAAGTGGTTAACATGATCCCACAAGTCTCTCTCTTTACAACTAACACATCCATGCCAGTTGAGAATCAAGTGGTTAACATGATCCCACAAGTCTCTCTCTTTACAACTAACACATCCATGCCAGTTGAGAATCAAGTGGTCAACATGATCCCACAAGTCTCTCTCTTTACAACTAACACATCCATGCCAGTTTGTGAGCTGGGTCGTGACCTGTCAGTCATAATATATCCCAAAACTAAACACAAAATGGTGGGAGGAGGGCGGATTATGTCTTTTATACATTTTTATTAAGTAGAAATATATAATTATATCGACTTAATGGGAAAATATTGTTAGATTATTTCTTACTATATAATTATAGAAAAATAAAATGTATTATTTCATTGGCTTCACAGGGATTAGGCCAAATCAAGGACATTTTAAGAAATTTACTTTTGAACCCCAAATGGTTAACTTATTTAATACTATCCATAGGCCTATAGAGTTTCTGGTTTGATCATAATAGTGTGATTTCCTGTATAGTTGATTGAGATATATGTTAGGAGCTATAAATGTAATTGAGATTTTTAAGTGCAGACAGTTTGAATCTGAAGGTTCTAGTAGTCCAGGCCTACCAAATAAATGTACCAATAAATTAAAAATTAGGGGTAGGGGTTTAGAAATCAAAATGTATTACCGATAGGTAGGCCTACTCAAAGTTTGAATCATAAAGAATACCAAAGCATAGTACCGGTAACGAATCCAGAGAGACGAAGTGAAATGACCATAAAATATATTAGTAAGGAAAAAAGCAATTGAAACAATCCAAAATCTGATTCTAGAAGTATATATATTTTGATTATGGAAGTAAAATAGAAAGAATAATAGGTAGAGAAAGTTTATTATTCCTTCTGGGAGGTTTTTTTTTATATAAATAATCTTACATTGCAGGTTTTTTCAGTCCATAAGATATAAAAAATACAACCCATTAAAATATTTTGATTGATTGATTGATTAAATAATTAATTGATTAAAATGTTTTATCAGAATACATACATAACATTGCATGGAAATAACTAAATTCTCTAAATGTATTAATCCATCAAAAAGTGTATTTTGATTGAATTTTAATATACCTACTTTGAAAGTAATTCCCTGTATAAAACAAGTTAGTGAAATTAACAATGGTCCAAGCTCTCACAAATGCTTTATTCAACCTTCTTACAAAAACTCAAGTAAGTAACTATAAGTACACAAAAATATGGTTCAATACAATCACACAACTTTCTAATGTTGTGTATACATATATTATGAACTTTAGAAGTAAATTTTCAAGAATAGATTATTAATAAACTACCCTTAAAAAAGTTATACTCAAAAAAACAAACACACCATCTTTTTAATCACAATAATCACTCTTTGTATAAAGATTTTAAACCAAATTATTCAAATATATCTAACAAAATTCAAATTTTCAAAATAAATATGGCCTATTTGTAAATTACCCAAAAATTATTTGTTATTTGTACAAATAAAAACGTATTCTTATTTATAATGAAAAACAAATCTCATATTCTTATTTTGAATTCAATCTTTGAGATCAATCTCCAAAACATTCAAATTTTATATAATGTGTTTAGGCCCTAGTAACTAACCTACACCCTTAAACTTATTTATTCTAAACAAATCTATTATTAATGATACATAAAATAGTCTCCTTAAACCAATTATAAGCCAAATTGCTAAAGCAATTTTTTTAATTTATTCAAATTAAAAAAAGCAGTCATGAGTAAACTACGCTTAAGTTAATCAAATTTTTCCCACAACGCAAGTAGGTTATATAGCTTTGTCATTTTCATATCAAACACTCCCCAGATACGCGTTATAAGCAAAGTTTATTTAACCATTTTCAAAATAGTTCAAATTTTCGAGAATCACTCCTCAGTAAATGATCCTTTACCAAATTTTTACTCAAACCAATTAGACTATAAAGGGCTAGGTGTCATTTCAAACACTCCCAAGATACCCATTTAGAAAAATTGTTAGAGACCTTTGTAAAATAGTTCCAATTATATAGTGGTATTTTTCACGTCAAACAAATCATAGATAAGCATTTTAAACAAAATTCAGAGCTATTTTCAAAACATTTGGAGTTAAAGAAATTTACTCATCAGTAAACTACCCTTAATTATTGAAGGGCTAGGGTAAAATAAAACTGTTTTGTGGTGTAGGTAGCTTTATAAAATCAAAATCAAGTATGAATAAAATCCATCAAACCGTTTTGGATTTGTGACCAGTGACAAGCCGACATTGGGATAGACAAAATTGTAAAATCCATTCTTTTGGATTCGTGTTCACATAAAATGTAAAAATTTCTCATAAGCCTAATCTCAAGATCGATTTTTTAAATGATCATAATAATCTCTTGGTACAATAATGTAAAATAAATGGTACGGCACACCGTAAAGACTTTCTCTCACTTTTATCTTAAAATAGACATTTACTAAAAGCTCGTAAGATTTGTAAAATGAAATACTAGGTCTAGGTCTATACATTGTTGTAGAATCACTACACCAAAGATCATCAATGAGGTAATACTCACTCTTACTTACTCTATGGCATTAGGAACTAGGAACACTGTTACAGAAAAAGTGAGAAAAGAGAAATATCTTTGTCCACCAAAGAGTGTAAGGATCAAATTCATTTTCAAAGATCTGAGTTAAAAATATATTTAGGCCTAACTTACTTGCTTGTAGGTAGGTCAGCTTAGAAATTATAGGTTTTATAAATATATATTTCAAATAAAATAATTTTATCTTTATAGTACTACAATTTTACAATGTTAAGTTATTTCGTATCTCAAATAGTTGTGGATAAATGATCAAAATTGTAAAATTTACCTCAAAGTCATTTTCATGAGAAAATGAGAGAGCTGCCTTCTTGCTTGTAATAATAAATAGTGTCTATGTTTAAAAATGTTTAGTCAAAATCGTTATAGGGTGAATTTTGAATAATTTTTTATTTTTCTCTTTGAGCCCTTCAGTAAACCAACCTTAAATTTAGGGTTAGACATTTAATTCCAAAAACCTCTAAGAGGACCTTATGAAAACCCCCAGATACCAAATTATAGCTCAATCGATAAAACAGTTTCAGCTCTGACCCGAGGTACAGACAGACAAGCATCAGGAAAACAGTTTCTTTGGTTTCAGGCGATCAAGAAATGTCAAAATTTATCAAAATATCAAGTTCGAATTTTTTGACCACCACAATACTTTTATCTCCAAGGTGTATAGAGAAAGTAAAAAGGTTTGATATAGCTTGCCTACAGAATTGCAACTTTAAAAATCTTTATACAATGAAACACCTATTATATTTAATCATAATAATTAGATATTATTTTAAGTTTTAATAATAAAAATTAATCAGACAAGCTTAACCTAACCTTAAAAAAATGTAGGGCCTAATCAACCAAGATTAACACAGCCTTCAAAGCCCATTAAAATTCAACGAAAATACAAATTTTGATGGATTAATACATTAAATGTATTAATCCATCAAAATTTTAGAGAATAATTATTTCCATGTAGCCTATTTTGATTTACATTATGATTTTTTTTTTTAGTCAACTAGACCTAAACAAAATATGTTAATGGGTTGGCCTAAATATTTATGTGTTTTTTATTTAATAGATAAGACGATAAGACTGAAAATTAAGATTTTTAGTGTTTTAAAATATTTTCCCAAAAGGAACTATAAACGTACTCTACCCAGGGTACAGCCTAACAAACACACCTTCCACTACAAAATATTCTTTTCTTGATTTTAGGTGAGATATATAAATTCTTTAAGTTGTTCATCAGTTTATCAGCAATCCTTGAAGCAATCTTTTGTTTATAGACGATTGTTTTTAAAGAATGTATCCCACTCTAGGTATATGATTCAATTCAATCCAAACCCATAGATTAAAGATAATGGAGTAAACTCCTTGTACATAGATAAAGGATAATATAGATCTCCTACATATCGAGTATAACGGTTTTCATTGCTAACAGTGGTTGTAAGCGGTACTAAAATTCAAACTGCTTGTTGGCGCCACATTCAAATGCATTGTTTGCGTGTTTTTTGTTTTTTTTTTGCGTTATATTGCTTTCAAATCATTAACTAAAACTAGGAATCATACTATTCAAGTATATATACACATATATATATAATTTTAAATATTTGAAACGTATGCTTTTTTTTCAGTAATTAGTACGAAGTGTATATATATATATATATATATATATATATATATATATATATATATATAAATAAATATTATAATAAATTATAATATATTTATATACCTCTTAATAACAACCGACTAAAAGCATCAGTTTATATGTCAACCAAGTAGATGCATTTAAAACCACAAAACAAGTGAGAAAAATTGGGCAGATACACAAATATAAATAAAAATAAAGTGTACTTCATAAAAATTTGACTTGGGTATTTTCCCTCCTTGTCGTAGCTTACATAAAAATGATGGAGATGTGATTTCTTCACTCAAATTGTTCTGATAAAATGTACTTTATAAAAATAAATATATATTTGGGGGCTCCTGCTCTCTTACCATAATGCCTCGCCTAAAAATGATAGCTATGCCATTTCTTCACTAAATTAGTTAGAATAAAGTGTAGGGCCCACTTTCTAAAAAAATAGATTAGGAGGGCTTTTGATCACCTTAAAATTATAGATGTGATTTCTTCACTAAAATAGTTCAAATAATCTGCACTTTATACAAACTTAACTTTGGAGGGACTTGTGCCCCCGTGGACATAACTCCTCACCTAAAAATGAATGAGAAGATATTTGGTAGAATAATTCGGGTAAGACGTTCTGTAAGGAAAGTTGGACACACACAAACATGAGCCATATTGGTGATGAAGACTCACTTCTTACGAACAAATGACTATCAGCATCGCTATCTCAGTTTCCATGGCAACCATTTGAGGTGGGGTCAGTTTCCATGGCAACCATTTGAGGTGGGGATGTAGGGGACCTGAGAAAAGTACAGTGTTCTTTTAGTTTTTGTATCAAAACGTTTTTGAGCCAAATAAATAAAATATGGCTTCAGTAGAAAATACGAGTTGATTTTTCTTCACATGGTGATACCAACAGTTTTTAAATATATCTCAAAAGCATAACGGCATTATCTAAGGAACTTTTTTGAATGAATGAAAAAGTTAGTTTAATGCCTTCATTTTCGTTACAGATATTCAACAACAGCTGTTGATACTACTATGTGAAAAATATTTAACTCCGTGTTTCTGTTGAAGCAATATTTTATTTATTTGAGTCAAAATAGTTTTAATATAAAAACTAAAAAAATACTGGACTTTTCTCACAACCCTTATACTACCCCCCTTGAACACATAAAATAATGTATTATGTAACCATTGTGAGGTAGTACGTGCCCTCTACGTTTTGATTATTTTGCAATGTTATAGGGATCTTGTTTATTCCTTCAAGCCGATAAACGTGTAATATATGTAACCATTCTGAAGTAGTAACTGCAATTTCTCTAAGTATTATATTTTAACGTTTAATGAAGAATGAAAATAAGACCAAAGCTAGTTTTCTGGATCCAATTGTATCTGTTCACTAAATGAGCTTTATTGCTACAATTTTACATAATTCAGAATGGAGAAAGAGTCACTATATACATCTAGTTACTCAGAATGGGGAAAGAGTGATTAACTACTAAAACTACTTAAACTAAAATAAGTACAGAGTTGAACACTCTGAGCACCTATTTGGGATTCAAATATTCATTCAGGCTTCAGAGACTGCCTGACATGAGACTATTTTTGTTTTTAAAATTAATACCTAGATCTCAATAGCGATAAATATTTTATGTTCGCTTATTGCCGGATACTAATTTTACTTACTATTTTAAAACTGTTATCAAATTTCAAGTTTTAATAAAAGCCACTAAATAATTTTTACTCAATGGTTTTCAACTCTTTCTTAGTGGAATAGAGGGTATGTATTCTCTAAATTGTACCCTCTTCACCTCTAATCTATTAATATAAAAATAAGATAGTTCATACGTGTGGACCAGCGCTCACTGTTCTTTAATGTTACAGCCAGCGTTGCAGAAAATAATTGCAACTGTTCAATTTGTGATATTCTTTTATAAGGTCACCATCAGTTCGAGTTATTTTCAGCTGAATTTTTACTTTAGCAAACCCTACAAAAATATGTCAAGAAGTGTGAAGTTAAGATGACGGATTAGGGGGGGGGGGGAATATTTGACTGTAAATAAGGACAATCGTGTATTGTATTAACTGTTCTGTCACTCAGCCCACTCTTAACTGGATAGTATCAAAGTTTGTCGAGCAGTTGGTCCTATCGTATCGACCGTTTGTCTGTCCATCACTTTGTACTCCTATACATGAGCTTGTCTAGCAGTTGGTCCAAGTCGTGTCGGCCACTTGACCCACCCAGCCTTCCAAATAATTGTTTTCAATCTGTATAGCAGTTGGCTGTCTATCACATGGTCCAGCTCATGTCGATCACTTGGTCTACGTCGTTTCTTCGTGTCTAGCAGTTGGATGTCTACCACTTTGTCCTCTCGTGTCGGCCCCTTTGTTGTATATCACTTTGCCTGCTCCCTAATTATTCCACCTTACACCATCGTCAGTTTTTCTTTATTTAAATCTTCTACTTATTGTTAGAGAATCTATTTGGAAGAAAAGATTTAATATACTAAAACTTTATTTCCGTATTTAGTATTGATAGGTTTAAAAAAATAGACCAAATATATTTCCCCAATATTTAATTCTGTAATTTTAACCGTTTTTAAAGAAGTGTGGTGAACGAGTCCATAGTTGAAAGTGGCTGTCTAAGTATAATAAAGCTCAGTCAAAAATACTATAGTGAAATAATTACACAAAATTTTCCTCTTACATACAACAAGAGATCCGTCTAACGCCACTCCCCTATTCAATCAACTGGTAAACAGAATAAAAATATTATATATTTTACCAGTTGATTGAATAGGGGAGTGGCGTTAGACGGATCTCTAGTTGTATGTAAGAGGAGTCATATTGAACTTTTACACGTGTTGGAGTGGAGCACGTGTCAAGTAAAGAAAACATATGAAGTGGGCAGTTCAATGTAAAGCCCCAAGTTAATCTAAAGTGATAGCTAGATTGAAGGTTCCAGATACATTGTTGCGAACTTCATGTAACATGTTTAATAATAACGCCTAGTGATGTGGCGGATTAAAAAGGGCATCAAGAGGTTAAACGTCTATAATCATCTCAACGTTCTAGTCCATCAGAGGAAATTTAAAACAAACACGATTCTAAAGAGTGGAAGACCACATTTCCCTAAATATCTATACACCCCTCCAGCGACTCATGCAACATAACATTGCCAATTTAGAGAATAAATACGACAATAACGAAATAACGTTGCACATTTTAAAGCATAACTAAACCAACTTGACAATATTGTGCAAATTGCAAAACTTAAGGCAAATATCAACCTGTATTGTGAATATCATGCAACTTTTTTTTGCAAACTTGCCAAAAATTAACAACGTATACTTTACAAAATTGCGAAAAATATGAAACATATTTTATAAACATGCGGAAATCCACTAAATATTTGCATGTGAGTTGAAACCCTAAATACCCCCCTATTCCTCCCACTTTGGAAAATTTACATTTTTATGGTTGTGATCGTTTGTTCCAGATTGTTCCGCAAAAAGTTTCTTTGTTCCGAATTTGTTCTTGCACAAATAGGACATGAATTTGTGCCACCTTGCTTACTCGTGATGGGATAACTTCACGGTAGCCCCCCCCCCCCCTTACCAACCAAAAACACTTTGAAAAATCTATGTATTATTGGTTGCAATCGTTTGTTTTGGATTATTCCCCAAAAATGTTTGTTTGTTCCGTTTTGAAAAGCCTACAAATAATATGTTTACATTGGGGGGAGCGGGGCCAACTTCACGGTAGCTCATACTCAAACCTATTTTTTTAATCAAACAGTTGTAAGAATAAGAAGATTATGTTGAATATTTACTATGTCTCTTATTTGTTTGTCACGTTTGTAAAATCTACATAACCCATGAGACGCTGAAATGAAACGGTGAAAAGTTGCGTTGGGATGGGATTTATTTTTAAAGTACATTTTGTAAATCGATGTACATATGAATGTAGATATAGTCACTATCATAGCTGCCAGATAAGACCCTTCTTATGAAAATTGGACTGTAGTCATAGCTTCAAGGAGAAAATACTTCCTAGTAAACTTTATTACTTCTCCAAGTTCGAGGGATTGTAGAAAAGCCCACCTCATGATTATTGTCTTTGTTGTACAAATATAAAAATCAATACTTTTTTAGAGAGATCAACCAATTTTTTTTTATGATGTCAGGAACCCTGTATTAATAACAGGCTTATATATTCACCGATTAATGAAATGTTGGCACATTTACAGACAGTAATATTAATTGTTTGTAGCTCTATCCGTGGTTTTGTCTGCGATTCACGTTAGTATCCAATTTGTATTTGCCTTGCTAATAGTACTACGGATGACCACGTCCACACACATAATTATAATCCCCATTCCTGGGACTGAGGTAGCCCTTGCCTTATTCTTCTAGAATCTACAAGAATAGCTATTATTGGTGCTCTAAACACGGCGCTAGCGTGAGTAAAGGCTGAGGCGGTCAGGAGTAGGCTACAACAGTTTAGGAAACTAAGGCCTGGAACTGTTGGCTGCCAATACCTACTTCTCACTATTATATAACGTGATGTTCATGTAACATACATAAATACGGTGAAGATTAATTGATGCATTATTTACAGTAAGACATTA
Organism: Timema cristinae; assembly: GCA_039000515.1. Lineage (NCBI taxonomy): Eukaryota > Metazoa > Arthropoda > Insecta > Phasmatodea > Timematidae > Timema > Timema cristinae. The sequence goes on from JBCFYV010001770.1 coordinate 49,079, forward strand.
CCAACATTAAATAAAGTACATAATAATGTGTACTGTACAGTACAGTGTCAATACTTTCTATAAGCACCGCGTCTTATTACCCATTCAGGATATACACACTTAGGCTACCTCAGATGATTGTGAGAAGAAATGGAGGACCTACAGTTTAACGTGGATCCGAACCATGGTGGAGGTCTGGCATTCCACACATTCACAAGTTGTGATTAATTCACGTCTTGTCAGAGGTGAAGGAAGGGTTTGGCAATCAGCAACTAGCAAATAGTTGCGCCAGCGCAAGTTTGAAATATGTTCCAAATCCCTATTCACTAAAAGGAGCAAGTGCAATTTGAGAGCAAAGTTGCGCCTTTTATTTGACACCACTCAAGAGTAGGCGCAACTATTAAATCATGAGTGTCACTTCAATAAATTTAAATGGCGGCATATTATTGTATTGGCTTAAAATACAATTAGTTACATAACTGTACTCCAATTAATAATGAATTAATTAAAATAACAAAACGTATGTCAAGCACAAAATTTATTTCAAATTAGACAGTGGTAACAAAACAATTACGTACCTTTTATTGTTGGATTTTTACATTCAAACAACGCAATGGCATTTCTTGCATTATTATAAAACAAAACTACGAACTTTGTAATCTTCGTCTAGATCCAAAGAGGTTTGTATTCCAAAGTCCAAAGACATCTCGTCACTAAATATGGCAGTTAGTATAACTTTAAAATAAGTTTTAAAGTTTCTATAAACATTAATGTTTTATTAATGGAACTTAAACTTTAAACTAATAATATAAATAAATACAAAATAATGTACTAATATTGTGTTTCTAAAACATCCAGAAAGAGGCCGCTTCTAATTTTATAGCTAGTTTATGAGAAAAATGTTTAAAAATCTTTGTATATGCTGTCGTTTTCATTACAGATTTAAAATAAAGTAGCCTTGACTTTGGAAGTAAATTCTTCACAAGGATTGGTTGAAAAGAGAACAATTGATGACGTTTATGATGACGTTACCCTATTCCTGCCACCAGTTTGCGCCTTGTTTAGTGAATAGGGAAATGGAGCAAATAAATAAGGCGCATCTTGGGGAGCATCTTGGGCAGTGGCGGCTCGTCACTTTAGAACCGAGGGCGCAGCCTGTTTAATTCATAAATTATTTCTAAATAATATAATATATTATTTAAAAGAAGACACAACTTTCGGAATATGTTTTTCTAAATATTAATTTAGTTAAACTCAAAAATTAATATCAGAAACAACATGGAAAGATAAAAAAACTTCCCCCAAATGACGTGGATATGTTGTAGAAACTCTGCAGCTGTGTAATGTACATAAATATATAGGTATGTATGTTTTCACTTTGTTCCATACAAAATTCAGGACATGGCCTACCTAATGAATTCTATTCTCTATTTTGATCAAGAGTTAATCTTGCAATATTCGTTGTCTTAAGCGCCTGAATTGAACTATTCATATTAAGCATAGTTACAAAAAATATTAAAAGATATAACTCAAATAAACATGATCCTGAAATAACCCTAAATAATATTATTATAAACACACACGCCACACACATCCTCAAGATGCAGGAGCACGCAGGATGACTGACAACAATTATTATTGCTGGTTCACGCTATACACATTTCACAAGCTTTCATTTCAACCTTAGGGCGCGTAAGGGAGTGCGCCTTCAAAAGAAGAATAAGCAATGCTAGCCAGCTAGCTATAGCAGGAGGAGGACAATAGGTTAAGGGGAGGGAAGGTTTGGTTTCACTATGTCAGGCGCTGACCATCGCACGCCTGACTGCATGCCATTTGAAGACAAGAGGTGAAGGGGTGGGAAGGTTTGGTTTCACAATATCAAGCGCTGACCGTCTCGCGCCTGACAGCATGCCATTTTAAAAAACATTGCCTGCTATTACTTAAACCAAAGGTGACCTGGTAGTCTAGGGGTAAGGTGTCAGACTTCTATGCTGGCGGCCGGGGTTCAATCCTCGGTCTCGGCAAAAAATTATCTGATTACCAAACCCTTCCTTCACCTCTGACAAGACATCTTGTGAATGTGAGGAATGCCAGGTCTCCACCGTGGTTCGGATTCCACGTTAAACTGTAGGTCCTTCATTTCATCTCACAATCACCCTACCATTACACATTAGCGTAAGTGCGTATATAACCCGAACGGGTAGTAAGACGCGGTGCTAATAATAATAATAACTTAAACCAAAAAACATATTTTTCTTGAAACTATCATGGCAAGATAAAATTGTCGTGAGAGTGCGAATAATAACTTTAAAAGTAACTGGAGATTCGTGGTGTTGGGGGACGCGCGCCTCCGCGCCTTAGGGACGAGCCGCCCCTGATCTTGGGCGCAACGTTGGTCATTTCTATACTTACGCCGGAGCAGATTTGCTTCCGTTAGTGAATCCAGGCCCAGGTCATTAGTTGTCACCTTGGAGGTTTTTTCTTGCTACAATAGCCAACTATTTTTTAAATATAAATTATGACCTTCTTGAAGTGAGAAGTGCGTTTTCCATCGCCAAATTTCTTGGCGTCAGCAGAAATCAAAGATGGCGGACAATATGGCTATAAAAAATCTGGAAATCCTTAAGTTGGTCGATAAATACAAGTATGGTGTCGATTTCAATGTTTTTGGGGCCGTAGAATCCAAAAACAAGTATAAAAACTGTTCCAGGCATAAATAAGACGGGATATTCAAAATAGCCGCCTATAAAATTATCGGAATGTTAAATTCTTATAAAGGGACAATGCAGTAGAGTTTTGTGTCGAGTGCAATGTTTTTGGAGGTAAGAATCCAAATATTGTGTCAAAATTATTGTCTAATACACATAAGTTGAGATATTAAATGTGTGGCCGAAGATGGCAGCTTTTTAGCAATAATTGATTTAGTTATAAGTGTTTCTGTGTTTGAAATAATTAGTGTTATCATTGTTTTTGTGATTTTAATCATGTGTTGCTAATTTATAAAATGAATTATACATTAAGTTGATTTTAAGATTCTCTTCTAGTTTCAGGTGTTAACTAGAGATGGAATTCCTGAATAGCTTAGAAATAGAAATAGTTGTATCAATTTCTTGGCATGCAAACAAAAACTGATTTGGTTTATCTGTAACATTAGCCGCTAGCTAATGTTACAATACTGCAAATTGTAAACTTACCCAATTCTACAAAGACGTCAGCGGCCATGCTCATGTAAACACTGCGAGCCACTTATCAACACACACCTGGCCATCAAGACCTTCCTTGTAAGACTGAGGCGCGCCCACTGGAATACATCACGCCGTTTCTGCTTGCCCAAAGACCATAAGAAGAAAAGAAGTAACACTCCACCAAGTTTACGAGCGGGCTTCTACTAGATCCGTGAGGCTCCTAGAACCCTCTCCACCCTGTCTACGTTCTTTGGTTCCCCCCCCCCCCTTGACTATGTTCTGCAAGCCGTATTTTGTGCTTATAAAAGATCGACCATGTGAATTGTGAGCCACTCTTGGGCTGGCGTTGGAATTCGCCTGAACAGGTGAACGCTTCAAAATTAACGATGTAAGCTAAATTCAGTTTAGATGAAATCTTTAACGTTTCTATAATTCCGTTTAGGCACTTGGTTGTTATTTCATAATGAATAGACTTGATCTTTCAAACTTGCGCTTTAGTGACTTTCCATGATAAATGGACTTAAAACTTTCATACTGGCATTTGGTTGCGTCTTCAAATATCTGCCTACATATAACTTAAAACTTTGCACTTAGCAGTATGCATAAAGTAATTGGACTTTAAGACTTTTCAGATTTAATATTTTAGTGAAACTAGTTACGATTTTACTTCGTTTGGGCATTTGTGTTGATTTAAATGACAAGGCAAAGTTCACAGTTAAGATTTAGATCTATTATGTCCGGCATGATTGAACGTAAAACTTCGGGCATAATAAATTTAAAATCGCGTAAAGATTGCTGGTATCATATTATGTTCTTTATACTATTTATGATGTTACGTTTTGTGCACTTATATTATTGAGCGTAATCTCTAAAAAACCTGCTTTTGTTAATTATTTTCAAAGGTTAATAAGTTTGGTTCAGAACTTAAATTATGTCATTCATAATTTTACCTTGTCTATGATCTTTAAATATAAACCTCGCAAGGTGTTTCATTAAGCTAATGTTTATTGTATTAGAATAGTTCTTGTTGGGTTGTTTTTGATGTTCACCTTTGAACATGAATTACCTGCCGCCATCAGCGCACCATAGGGGTAAAAGGAAGTTGTTATAGCAACCATGTTTGTGATTGTAAACGAGAGGTGTAGGCCAATCTAATGCATGGGTCAATCCAACACCAACATCTGGTAATACGTCAGTTAGGTTTAATCATATACCCCCTTCCCCTTTTTGGGACTGATGAGGTATTAATAATAATGTCTATAGGTTATATTTTGGTAATTGTCGTATTGAACTGTACGAGGTTAGGCTGAGGTTTAATTGTTGCTTTCACGCCAAACTGTAGCTTTCCAGAGTAAGCGTAGATGTTCGCTTTCAAATTTGGCGCTCATGGTATGAGGCCATTAGGAAAAGGTTGTAAAGACGTTACATACTTGATGATTGTTTATGTATTTATATCTATTTTTGTTCTCTTTTTTGAGAAGTTATAATAAATTATTGTTGATGGTGATATTCGTTCCTTCTTTATAAGTATCATCCTTCGGTAATTTTAAGTTAAGTAGTTCATGTGTGGTAATCACAAATATGGTATAACGTCTGGGCTGTGTTTATCGACCTTTGAGGGCGACCGTGAGAACTTGCCCTCATCTATCTCAAATTGCGTGTGCTGGGTGTTATTTAGCTTACCCAGCGGGTATAACAAGTTCACTCACCCAGCCCACTCTATCGATTGTTATTGTGTTTTTTTTAATTTCCTTATTAAGTGTTTGAACCCTTTCTTTTGGATGGTAGATCCTACTTGTGGTTCATATCTTGCTTTACATGGATAATGAGAACAAAAAAAAATTAATAAAAGGAACTTTATCTGATTTTAATAAAGTGAAAGACTATTTAGAAAAAGTAAGGCGTTATCACCTGTTGACAATGAATTTGGAGACCACACTGTGCAACTTGAAAGACAAATTAGTAGGGAGCATTCACCTGAGAATATAATATTTTGGCATAAAAAATGCTACAGTCAGTTTACCTACAAAGGGCACATTGATAGGTTAATCAAGAAACAACAGAATATTGTTGCAGAAAAATAATGTCAATTTAATACGCTATTAACTATAGTAGAGGCAAATAATTTGGAGCAGGCAAGAACCTCAATGCGAACTTCGGTACCTAAAGTGAATTGCCATCTATGCATTTTATATCAGAAGAGAATAGACAACAAAAGACTAAGCCAAGTTTTGACATTTGAATCAGCCTCAAGTATCTATAAGCTTGCTGAATTCAACGAAGCACTGAATTGTGGAATTGGTGGAGAAGACCTTATTGCTGTAGATGAACACTATCATCCAAGTTGCCGCAGGAGTGACGATATTACAAAAAATAAATGTATTTCAGAAATGACAAGTACTTCAAGAGACTACTCACTTGACAATGACTCCTTGTTTGTATTAGCTGCTGAATTTGACCAAGGCTTTTGTGTTGGAAATATTTTACGAGAAAACAGGAGAAAATGTTAGTTTTAGTATCAGAGACATGAAGCAAATACTGCAAGAATATTATGGAGATAAAATACATTTCCAAAAATAAATTAGCAGAAAACTACCCTTACTTGTGTTTCCGAGAAAAATAACTTCAATTCATGCTTTGTAAGAGTTAATTGACCAACACAGAGTAAACAATAGAATAACGTTCCAAACAATAATTTCAGACACTAAAAACATCTTCTATGCCACAAATAAAATCAGACCTGACCTCGAATCTCTTCCTGGAATTGAAGATTTCAATCAATTGACCATCCAAGCTGGGCGCTGTGTCCCAGAGAGTTTTTAGACGTTTATGAGGGTTTTACTGTCCGGCGAGGACAATGATGATGATTCACTTGATTATGATTTGCCTAAAAGTGAACTTGATAAAGGCATTATTCTATTAGGTCAAGACATTGTTTATGCAATATCCAAAGGTAAAACATTAGCACCCAAACAAATCAGTACAGGCTTACTCGCCCATCAAACTACAAGTTCTAAACAACTAGTAAATATAATTCATGCCACTAAAAGTAATGTTTCTTGAGATATTGTTCACCACATCAATACAACTATTGCTGAGAAAACTTTGGATAGATTTATAGAAAACAGTGTTGTTGTTCTTGAAAATCTTGTACCCAACCTATTTGTTCATTACGCAGCAGACAACATTGACATTTTAGAAGATACGTTATAGATGGAAAGGAATAATTCCATGCAACACAGATTGCCACATATCAAGAGCCCACCTTTACCTTTGCTACTAGGGAGAAATTGCCCTTTAAAAAATGAAATACCTAGTTTGGCTGACCAGTCAAACGTATACACCAAATAATGGTGAAAATGTTATTCCTTCATGAGCGGCATTCAACCAGTGTATTACAGAAGATGTGAAACAACAAACCATTATTCCAAACCCAACCCGTGAATAAGAAACTTTGTGGACAGTCATCATGAGGTGTAAGATGATTGCTCACCATTTAAAACAAGAATATACAGTGATAAATTTTGATAAAGCTTCGTACTCCAAAGTGAAAATACTGTTGTGGCCTCGTCCTGAGGAAACGAAAAATGTAATTCCTATATTATGTAGTATTCACACCATACAAGTATACTTAACTGAAGTTATAGAGCATTTCAGTTGTTCAGGTCTCGAAGACTGCTGGGTTGATAGCGAAATAGTCTCAGCGACAACGGCTTTTGCTATTATGAAAGGAAAGCATTAAAATCGTTGTGTGCGTCACAATAATATAACTTTTGAGATCCTTTGAAGAGCTCTAATGATGTCATTCAAAACTTGGATTTCCAGTAAGAACCAAGATTGGCACAACTGAAGAATTATCAGCAGACATTTGTGAAGGCTTCAAAAAGCAGAGATTTAACAAAAACTTGAAATGATACTCAAAGACTTGTTTTCCCTCGCTGTGGCTTCAGGGATAACTGGTTGATGTCACTACGGTAACGTTGTGTTCCAAACCGTGTGGGTAGGGGTAGGAAAAACATCGGCGATATTCCGGCAACGTTAGTCGTGGTGGAACAGAAGGATGTCCTGAGGTGGTGTGGTAGGGTGCTGCCCCGGCAACGGCAGTTGGGGTGGGAGGTAGGATGGAGTCCCGGCAAAGTGAGTCGTGGTGGGAGGTAGGATGGAGTCCCGGCAAAGTGAGTCGTGGTGGGAGGTAGGATGGAGTCCCGCCAAAGTGAGTCGTGGTGGGAGGTAGGATAGAGACCCGGCAAATTGAGTCGTGGTGGAACAGAAGGATGTCCTGAGGTGGGGTGGTAGGGTGCTGCCCCGGCAACGGCAGTTGGGGTGGGAGGTAGGATGGAGTCCCGGCAACGTGAGTCATGGTGGGAGGTAGAATGGAGTCCAGCAACGTGAGTCATGGTGAGAGGTAGGATGGAGTCCAGCAACGTGAGTAATGATGGGAGGTAGGATGAGTCCCGGCAAAGTGAGTCGTGGTGGGAGGTAGGATGGAGTCCAGCAACGTGAGTCATGGTGGGAGGTAGGATGGAGTCCAGCAACGTGAGTAATGATGGGAGGTAGGATGGAGTCCCAGCAAAGTGAGTCGTGGTGGGAGGTAGGATGGAGTCCAGCAACGTGAGTCATGGTGGGAGGTAGGATGGAGTCCAGCAACATGAGTAATGATGGGAGGTAGGATGGAGACCTGGCAAAGTGAGTCGTAGTGGGAGGTAGGATGGAGTCCAGCAACGTGAGTCATTGTGGGAGGTAAGATGGAGTCCCGGTAACGTGAGTCATGGTGGGATGTAGGATTGAGTCCCGGTAACATGAGTCCCGGTGGGAGGTAGGATGGAGTCCAGCAACGTGAGTCATGGTGGGAGGTAGGATGGAGTCCAGCAACGTGAGTCATTGTGGGAGGTAGGATGGAGTTCAGGCAACGTGAGTCATTGTGGGAGGTAAGATGGAGTCCCGGTAACGTGAGTCATTGTAGGAGGTAAGATGGAGTCCCGGTAACGTGAGTCACGGTGGGAGGTAGGATTGAGTCCCGGCAACGTGAGTCGTGGTGGGAGGTAGGATGGAGTTCAGGCAACGTGAGTCATTGTGGGAGGTAAGATGGAGTCCGGTAACGTGAGTCACGGTGGGAGGTAGGATTGAGTCCCGGCAACGTGAGTCGTGATGGGAGGTGGGATAGAGTCCAGACAACACGCGTCACAGTGGAAGGTAAATGATGACGGTGGAAGGAGAGGGAGTTAAGACAAAATTGCTCTTTCGTAACATAAGAAAATATAATATCTCTTTCAAACGGTGAACCCTCGTTGGGTAACCACTCTTCGACTAGCCTCTAACCACCGTACGGCTGTTGCCCGACTAATAATATCCAAATTGATAGAATCGCCAATCTAGGTCATCTTAGAAAGAGCTGATTTATTGTTTGAGTACCGAGTCACTGTCGTGACTCTTAACCTCGTGAATTAAATTATTTACCTGATGAAGTGATACCAATGAAATGTTGCTGTAAAGAACTACATGTTATTATTAAATAGCACCATGAGGTGAAATTGGTGATCGTGAGTGATTATACTGGGTCTCAGGTATGGGAAGGATTTTATTTTCTTGGGATGAGGAAGGTGTGTTTAAGGTATGATGGTGAGTTGTGGGTGATTTGTGAGAGTCGCTTTCCGGGAAATGGGTTGGTAGGATTTTGACTGTTCTTGGGATTTGGTTTGAAGCGGATGGATACATTTCCATTCACCATCTGGGGCCGAGGCGGCGCCAGTATTATCCTCTGGCTAGTAGACAACCTAGTCGGTTATCTCAGTGGAGTCTGGCCGTGACTAAGGTAGTAATGGTATGAAATGAGCGATTGGTTTGTGAAGGTCAGTGAAGGTCTAGCCAGGGGTGGGTCGAGTTCCGGCGTAGTTGTTTGTCATATTTGGGTTAATTAAATCTACAACTATGCTAAGTCTAGGATTTTTTTTCTCTTAGCCTCTGACCGAGAACCTCACCGTTCTTTAGTTGCAGTGAAGATATAAAATGGCTTCAACTAGTAGATAATTTTCTGGCGAAGTTTCAAGGGCCTCAACGCCAGCGCGTCAGGGTTTACCAGTGTCATAAATTCAAATAACTCTTATATCTAAGATGTGTCCAACCATAAAAATTATAGCGAATACATTAAATAGCAATCAATTTTTAGCTGATAAGTTGTGACTGTGGGGTATAAACCCCCTAAATTGTAATTATTCCATAAAACAATTATCTATTAGAAATGTGTTCATCCCAAACAATTTTAGAAAATAAATCCAATTTCCATCATTTTTATATGAGTAGTTGTGCCTGGAGTAGCAAAGCCCCCCAAAAGTCAAATTTTGTCAGACAACATTATTCCATTGAAAGTGTGTCCATTCCAAACGATTTTGGTGAATAAATCCCATTTCCATTTTTAGATAAGGAGTTGTGCATGGGGGGACATAAGCCCCCTAACATTTAAATTTATCCAGACAACATTTTTTTATCGAAAGTGAATCAATCGCAAAGGATTTTAACAAAGAAATCTCATCTAAATCATTTTGAGATGGGTAGTTGCACCTAGGGGACAAAGCCCTCCAAAAGTCAAATTTTCTCATACAACACTTTTTTATTGAGAGTGTATCCATCCTAAATTATTTTAGCGAACAAATCCCATCTACTTCATTTTTAGAATGAGTTGTGCACGCGAGAAGATATGCCCCCTCCCCCCTCCTACATTTAGATTTTCTTGAATAACACTTTTATATTTAAATTATTTCCAAACCAGACAATTTAACTAAGAAATCACATCTCCATAATTTTCAAATGTGTTGTGCCATGGGGGTAGAAGCCTCCCTTATTAAAGTGAAAGAATCTCTCTCACCAACACATTTCAGAATGACGGTTCACCTATTTAATTAATACTTCTCTCTCTTCGAGAGAGTGTGAAATACAGATATATCCATGTGGAGAAGGGGGTGGCACAAGCCCTCTTCTAAAAGTTATATCATGGGAGAATTTTAGGTGATGGTCCTACAATAATAATAGCGCAAACTGACTATTTCTACGGCCTTCTATTTGGACAGGTTAGAGCAATATCTCTTTTTTTTACACCACCCCTTTGCCTCACCTCCTCAGTCTAAGATCTACAGCTCTGGGAAGAAAGGGGAAGGGGTATTCGATAAAATAAATAAAGTCGCTAAATCTACACCCTCAACTTTCCACACACAATTAAGATTCCCCATCGCTGCTTATAATATTTCATAAGTGTACATAAACAAAAACTAATAATACATTTTGTTACATTAAACATATAATAATGATGTAGCAATATTTATTATTAAGCAACTATTACACAATAGTTCGTTTTAATTAGGTAAGTATTTATCTTATGATGACAGCTAGTATTGCCTTAACATTATTTTGGAAGGATGCTTAGATTTTGAATTGCCACCAAAACTTTCCATACTCAGGTGGTAATTAATTAAATTTGTGCTAGTTCTATGGATTTTCCCTTTAATATTCGGACATTTTAAGCTTTTATGAGTACATAAACATTCTTTATATAATTTACTTAGTTCTAAGTGCATACGTATTAACGTGTAAAATTCAGTTTTCTCCATAATAAAAGTGTAACGTATAGCTGTAGTGACTATTCTGCGAGTGCAGTGAGTGTACCCACCTCTGTAACTGGAATGTGGAAAGAGGGGGTGGGGGCGACAGCTGCAAATAGTCAGGTAGCAGTTTAGTTTTCCTGTGAGTTCGTTTGGGACTGGTCGTGTTAAACTAGTGTTGTGGACATGGTGTCCAAGTATTAAACGTGTATATATTGATGTATGATAGTTGTATTAAGATGTGTACCCTTAAGTGTAAATATATATATCATTTGTAAATAGAAAACACGCTACAATTGGTGGCAGTGGCGGTTATTGTGAACTCAAATTAAAATGGCAGAAATGTGTGCAAAACCAACAGTATACACGGGTTCTGGTGATTGGTGTGAGTGGCTGTTTCAGTTCCAACTGGCGGCAGAAATCAATGGTTGGAGTGATGAAAAAAAATGTTTGTTCATGGGTATTTTCCTCTCGGGGGTAGCTCTGAGTGTGTACAGAGACCTGCCAGATAGCGAGAGAAAGGTATGGGCAACATTAGTGGAGCGGATAGGGGACAAATTTAATCCACGTGAAAGAACAGAACTTGATAAATTACAGTTCCAAAACCGAACTAGGCAGGTAGGCGAATCGCTACTGGAGCTTGCTACGAGCTTAAGAGCCCTCGCGACTCACGCATACTCAAATGTAAATAGCGAAGCTAGGGACGAATTATCGCGGGACCGGTTCTTGACAGCTCTCGGGAGTGATATAAGACTTCGTGTGCGGCAAGAGCGGCCTAAGACACTGGACGCTGACGTGAGTTTGGCTCTTGAGCTGGAAGCTATAGGTCAAGTGGAGGCAGCCGATCCGGTGTGTCGAGTATTCGCAGATGATGAGTTAGTGCAGCCGATAAAGACGAGTGACGCTTGTGTTGTAACTCAAGAGCATCACAAAATTGAACAAATGATGAACATGGTGATGCAGACAATGGATGCCTTCCACGATGTTTGTGAATCATTGAAAAATGTTGCAGGTACCATTCAGACAATGAAGCAATGTCAACGCGGACGAGAGATAAAGTGCTACCAATGCGGTGAACTGGGACATGTTCGGGCAAAGTGTGGTAAGAATAAGAAACAAAAAAACTAGTGCACGCCGGTGTGCCCGAAACCACACCGGCAGTAAATTCTGATTCAAAACAGTACCGCGTTGTAGTAGGAAGTGTGGACCCATTCTCAGCCGTGTTCGTGGAGGGAAAATTGTGGGACGAGCCTATAGATTTACTGATAGACACTGGAGCAGCTGTTTCCCTCATAGATGAGAAAGTTTGGCGACGAGCGTCAAATGGCAAACTTCAGCCAACGAACAGGTCAGTTATAAATGCAAGTGGTGATAATATGACTGTGCTTGGTACAGTGAGTGTACCCGTTAGAATAGGAAGCTACTTTGTAACACAGGAAATGATTGTTGCAAAGGGACTGACACAGATGTGCCTTATAGGCACTGACTTCTTACGCAGAAACAAATGCGATGTTTTGCTTTCGAAAGGAATAATGCGGGTGGGTGAAGGGGAAGTACCCCTAAATAGGACACAAGGGGAACCACAGCCCGGAGTGTGCCGGGTGTCTTTGAAAGAGACAATCGTGATACCGAGTGGACATGAGGTGGTGCTTCAAGCAGCAGTCAGTGCGGACATGGGGATGGGGGTACTAGAAACAAATAGTCACCTTTCTGAGAAGCATGGAATTTTCGCGGCCCACGTTGTAGTATCTTCCAAGGACAAGGTTATTCCAGTGAGATTGCTAAATCCACACCCACATCCAGTGACTTTATATAATGGGACAAATATCGGATCACTGATGCCATGCGTCATCGCAGGGACGGTAGGGACTGGAGATAAAACTACCCGGGGCGAGAAGGCATCTAGCTTATTTGATTTAGATTCAGCCAAGCTTTCACCTACCCAACGTTCTATAGCAGAAGCCATGTTGAACAATTTTCCAGATGTGTGTTCTTGGGGGCCAAACGACCTTGGTCGTACTAATCTAGTCTATCACGAAATTGATACGGGTGGAAGTACACCCATCCGCCAACCACCGAGAAGAGTACCATTCCACCGTAGGGAGGAAATGAGAAGTGTTGTGAAAGAGATGAGCGAAAATGACGTCATTCAACCCTCAACCTCCCCATGGAGCTCACCCGTTGTTATGGTGAAGAAGAAAGATGGCGGAACTAGGTTTTGTATAGATTATCGGCGGCTGAACGATGTTACAAAGAAAGATGCGTATCCCCTCCCTCGTATAGACGATCTACTGGACTCTCTAGGAGGTGTGAAGCTATTTTCCACAATCGATATGGTGAGTGGCTACTGGCAGCTGGAGGTTGCTCCTCAGGATCGTGAGAAGACCGCATTCACAACAGGAGATGGGCTGTGGGAGTTTAAGGTGCTTCCCTTTGGAGTTTGCAATGGCCCAAGCACTTACCAAAGATTGATGGATCTAGTTCTATCGGGCCTCCAGTGGGATACGGCATTGGTGTACCTGGATGATGTAATCGTGATTGGGAGAACCTTTGAAGAGCACATCAGTAGACTACGTGAGGTGTTCAAGAGGTTACGGGAAGCTGGCCTAAAAGTGAAACCATCGAAATGTAATCTATTTCGAACAACTGTGAAGTTTCTGGGACACGTTATTTCAAAGGAAGGTGTGAACACTGATCCGGAAAAAGTTCGTGCAGTGGTGGACTACCCCATACCTAGTGATATCACTGAACTCAGGGCATTTCTGGGGCTATCTTCATATTACAGACGTTATGTAAAGGGATTTTCAAACATCGCGGCACCCCTGTACCAGCTCACACAAAAAGGAGAAAGGTTTAGGTGGAGTGAACAGTGTGATTGTGCTTTTAAACAGCTGAAACAACGTCTCACATCTGCTCCAATTCTTGCCTATCCAAGGATGGACACTGAGTTTATCTTGGATACCGATGCGAGTGGGACAGGCATTGGAGCTGTTTTAAGTCAAGTACAGGAGGGAGAAGAACGCGTAGTATCCTACCTTAGTCGAGCGCTAACAAAGGCTGAGCGTCGCTATTGTGTAACTAGAAGAGAGATGTTGGCGTTGGTGTATGCAACTCGACACTTCCGGAGTTATTTATACGGCAAAAAGTTTAAAGTACGCACAGACCACAACTCTCTTCGCTGGATGCAGCAGTTTAAAGAACCTGAAGGGCAGGTTGCCCGGTGGCTAGAGCAATTGGCCGAGTTTGAGTTCATGGTAGAGCATCGTCCTGGAAAAAGTCACGGAAATGCGGATGGACTATCACGTTTGCCATGTAAACAATGTGGGCAGGAGGAGCTTCCGGTATCCGCTATATCTCAAAATAACTCAAGCTGGGCACTTCATTGGTCAGATACGGATATCAGATTGCTCCAGGACGCTGATGAAGCCATCGGACACATTGCTAAACTAAAGCGGGAAGACAAGGAGAGGCCAACCGCCTGTGAAGCATCTAGTAGAGGAGAGAGCTACATGAGCTTGTGGGCACAGTGGAAACGACTGGAAGTACATCGGGGTCTTCTGTGCCGTCGCTGGCTGGAAGAAAATAAGCCGGACATACTTCAGATTGTAGTACCACGTCACCTATCTACTGATATTTTAAGATCGTTGCATGATGCAGTTACTGATGGCCACTTAGGTGTTACAAAGACGTTAGAGAAAATCCGACATAGGTTCTATTGGCCAGGGATGACCAATGATGTAGAGCTGTGGTGTAGAGAATGTCCTGAGTGCGCGAGAAGGAAATCACCGACCACCAAGCTGAGAGCACCCTTGGGACTTACCTCGCAGGATTTCCCCTCCAGCGTGTAGCTGCGAATATTTTGGGACCCTTGCCAAAGACAGCTCAAGGAAACAAATACATTCTTGTAGTGACTGACCACTTCACCAAATGGACGGAGGCATATGCTATGCCAGATATGGAAGCGTCAACAGTAGCTAAGCTTATTGTGGAAGAGTTCATCTGCCGGTTTGGTGTGCCAGTGGAACTTCATACAGATCAAGGACGCCAGTTTGAGTCTAAACTATTCCAAGAAATTTGTCAACTTCTTGGGATAGAGAAAACTCGCACAACTCCATACCACCCACAGTCAGATGGCCTGGTAGAAAGATTCAATAGGACTCTATGCGCAATGCTTTCCCAGTACGTCAACAACTCTCAGGACAACTGGGACAAGGCCCTACAACAAGTTCTTCTAGCATACCGGTCCAGTCCACAAGATTCGACGAAGTTCACCCCTTACTATCTCATGTACGGTCGGGAGGTGCGGTTACCAATTGACGTGATGCATGGAGAACCAGAGCCTGCCGACAGTGTTGTAGAGTATGCTCGGCAGTTAAGAACAAATTTAGAAACTGCACATCATTTGACACGAGAACATCTCGGCAAAACACATCGGGTACAAAAAGATGTGTATGACCGGAAGTGCATGGGCAGTGCCTATAAGGTTGGTGATCGTGTGTGGCTGCACCAGCCAGCAGTCAGAAAAGGAACCTCACCTAAACTGCACAGGGCATGGGATGGCCCATATATTGTGAAGACCAAAATATCAGATGTAGTCTACCGCATCCAACGTGAATCACCCAAGCGGAAACGGATGATTGTACATTTCAACCGGCTGAAGCCATGCAGTCCAGTCTTAAGGGAACCAACGCCAACAACAGATAGGGAAGGGACAGATATTAGTGAAAACTTGTCACCGGAGAAAGACTTAGGGCCTAATCTTTTACCAAGAAGTTCTAGTTTAGATTTTTCTAATGAAGATGAAACAAAAACTAACAGTCCGGAATTAATTGTGCTACCCAGGATTATTCCAAAGAGGCGCTATCCTGCAAGGCAGAGGAAGCCCACGGGATATTATCTAGGTGTGTGATCCTAATGACTTTCCTGAATAGAGAGAAGAAAAAACCTCTCAGTGTGATTGATATGTATTATAGTGGCTCAGGAGAGCCTTTTAAAAAGGAGGGAATAGTGTAACGTATAGCTGTAGTGACTATTCTGCGAGTGCAGTGAGTGTACCCACCTCTGTAACTGGAATGTGGAAAGAGGGGGTGGGGGCGACAGCTGCAAATAGTCAGGTAGCAGTTTAGTTTTCCTGTGAGTTCGTTTGGGACTGGTCGTGTTAAACTAATGTCGTGGACATGGTGTCCAAGTATTAAACGTGTATATATTGATGTATGATAGTTGTATTAAGATGTGTACCCTTAAGTGTAAATATATATATCATTTGTAAATAGAAAACACGCTACAAAAGCATTGTAAGCTCTGACGTAATACCCCCACAATTACATTGTGCGGTTACTCATTACCTATATCGATGTCATTCTACACGAGAACTACTCATAGTGCTCTTCTCTATAAATTCAATTGTTTATTTCCATTATAGCCGTCGCATAGCAATATAAATCTTTGTGGTGACTTCTCGGAGCACCATAAAAGATGTCAATTTGATTTTGTGAGAAAGAAATTCATTTAAATTAATTATTAAAACCAAAATGAGCAACGGATGTTTCGGTGGATTTTGCGGAGGGCTAGGCCGGCGTGTCCGTGGAGCGTTTCGCAGTATCCGGGCGCGTCTGGTTCGCCGACATTTACGCCATGGTAAGTCACGAACTGGCATCAATAAGTTATTTAGATCTCCTATATCAAATTGTTGCTACACATATAATATTAGCTGTACTTACATTAACATCAATTGTTACAAATTCAATCTTATCTGTACATAGAATAATCAAAAATAATTTATACAGACACAAATCTTTCTATTTAATTATTTATTGTACCAACAAGCATTTATTTAGTTTATTTGAAGTAAATGCAAAGGTTATTGCCTAGGAAGCGTTTCCCATTAAGAGCAGTTTGCCAGATTAATATGTAAAGAAATAATTTGTCATATTAAATAAATTATTTAAAATGAAATAGACGTAGAAACAATTAGATGTGGCAGTACTCGAAAGTACTCGAAATTAATTAAGTAATTTGTATTTTAAGACAGACTGTGCGGTCAGTCATGTCTAAAGTTAAGTACATATTTGACAAATATGAATGTACAAAACGTTATGTAAGAAAGTGTATAATATCGTGGTCACATAAATAGCATAAAATAACACAACAATGTTGTCTGTATTTACATTACAATCAGTTGTTACTACACACACAATGTTGTCTGTATTTACATTACCATCAGTTGTTACTACACACACAATGTTGTCTGTATTTACATTACCATCAGTTGTTACTTTACACACAATGTTGTCTGTATTTACATTACCATCAGTTGTTACTTTACACACAATGTTGTCTGTATTTACATTACCATCAGTTGTTACTACACACACAATGTTGTCTGTATTTACATTACCATCAGTTGTTACTACACACACAATGTTGTCTGTATTTAAATTACCATCAGTTGTTACTACACATGTGCGCAACTATCATGTGAGAGATTTCCCAAAAGTGAATGTGTTCTCTTATTCATCCTCCAACAAGATCGGGCACCGCCTCACTTCGCTTGGCTGTACGGGAACACCTGAACAGACATCTCCCTGGGAGCTGGTTTGGTCGTGCACGAGCAGTCGATGAGACGTGGGGCAGATAGCCACCTCAATCACTGGAATGAACCCCATACGATTTCTTTATGTTGGGTTATTGGAAAGACAAAAGGTTTGTCACACCTCTGCCACGATCTTTGCTGGAGCTGAGGCAGAGAATCACAGCCATCGTTGAGTCCGTCACCGCCGACACACTGCACAAAGTGTGCGAAGTGTTTTCTGCCGTGTGACTCAAGGAGCACATATTGAGTCACTTTAAACTGAGAATAAAATCTTTCAGGGTTTCTGTATCGACTGGAAAATGTTTCAAGTTAATCGGGTGCACCTTTCCGTTTTTATGAATTTTCGAAAGTGTAAAGAAAATTTGTGCTCACCTGAATATAGTTCATAACTATTAAGAGCTTTGTTTTATTTTTAAATTATTTGTTATATCGATCAAGTTTGAATATATGTTATGCTGAGTATAATGACATGTGAATATGTGTGTGTGTTGTTTGATTGTGTTTCTTAATGTTTGTTTTTGTTTGTTTTCCTCGCTCTACTTTATTTAGTTCTAATTTCTTCATTTATTTTATTTTAATAAGTTCATTAATATTCAATTATGTATGTGGGAATTATATATATATTTTGTACTGGTATTATAAATCAGTTTTTAGTAGGCCTAATTAAGTATTCAATGTTCACTCTTTATTATTAAGTACACTCGTAACAGTGGCTCGAGACAGACGACCAACATACAAGTGAAGTGGTGAGTGGCACGCGCAACCATTGTTAAAGTGAAAAGACTGACTGAAAAGGGTATATACCACTAGTTGGCAAAATAAAACTAAAGCCATAAAAGTAATTCTAGTATGTTATGGTGAGGTGAAGTTAGCTTTGCAGTTACAGAATCATTAGGACTTTGACAGTGAAACCAACACACTGACAAAAGGGATTCTGTTAAAGTTGAACAATGAAACCATCATTTCTCTCCATGTGGTTCATACGGTATTTTTTAAAGTAATGCATCCAGTCACAGTAAGCTTACAGGGTAAGGCGTTGGGCTAAGGTGGTGTACAAGCTATAATAAAAGAATGACAACACTCAGATTAGTAAGTTGAGAAAGGTTTAGGAATGGTCTAATGTGATGTGAGAGACTGAAAAGTTGTTAAAAAATCATTACGTCCCTTATTCAGCTTCAAAAAGCGTTATATAAGAAGAAAAAGGCTTATTTATTAATTGGGTATATGAACCTATTATTGAGATGAACAAAAATATGAAAATAGAATTGTATTTAAGTTGCTTGAAGATAGACTTTCTGACAATATCATAGACATGGTAAAATAAATAGGTTATTTCACACATACAATAGTTTTATAAACAACAACAAATAATGTTTCCCCTGAAAACATAGAAATGAAACCCTTTGTGAGTTTTACGATTGAAACAACAGTATTGTAAGTGAAGAGTTAAACACATTCAGTGAAATGTATTTTGCCACTAACTCAAGCATATCAATTGATGATTTGTTCCTCGTAAAAGTGAGAGATCTAAAGACACAGCTCAGATAAAGGATCACGATGAAAGGAAAACAAGCATGGACGTTGATGACGAGTCTGAAAGTGAAACATAAAATGAAACTGAACATATTAAGAGTTTCTGTGTGACAAAGGTTTTTTTTAAACCTTATGGGTGCTTGATAAATTTTTCAGGCTCCAAGAGATTGAAAGTTGTCTTTACAACTTTGCTATTTTTGGCCGTAACCAGTTGTTCAGCTGAAAGAGCTACGAGCCGAGTTAAAATAATAAATAACAGGCTCAGGTCTGCGATGGGAGATGCATGGCTTTCGAACCTTATGGTTCTAGCTCCAGAGAAAGACTTGTTAGAGTCAATTCTTAATGAAGAAATAATTGATGCTTTTTCTTTATCGTCATCGCAAAGAAAGATGTTATTGTGCCGAATATAAGCAAAAGCAACTAGGACTTCATCAAACCATTATTGGTTTCATTTTTTCTTCCTTACAACACACCGTATACACAATTTTTCCAATATGGCTGCCGTACATGGGATGGATCAGTAGGGGTTTGAATTTTTTTCGTGCAGATCTTTACTAAAAAAATAATCTTTTATACCATTTTATTCTGGGACAAAACTTAAATCTACCAGCCTAGATAGAATAAGAAAACTGGATGATAGGGTGTGGACACTGGTTGATAGGATGTTGATACTGGTTGATGTGGAGACTGGTTGATAGGATGTTGATACGGGTTAATAAGGAGAATGGTTGATGGGATTTTGATACGGGTTGATGAATAGACTGGTTGATAGGGTAGGGATACTGTTAACTAAGATGTTTGGTCTGGTAGATAAGATGTGGAGTAAAGATGAGGGACAGTTGATTAATACTTTAGTTTTCCTACTTACATGGAAACTTTTGTTTGTTTTGAGATATGAACTATATGATCAATTATAATATTAAACCGTCATTTCTGCAGCAATGAATTTCTTCTTGGAAAACACACGTAGTTTAATGGTTGGAATTCATACCTTTTGTAAACTTGAATTTAGCGTTATCAAATGACATATATTAGTGATATAAGTGAATTATAATTCTTGTTGGGGTTTAATTAAAACACCTTTAGCATTTGTGTGTAGTTATAATATAAAAAATTGAGTACGGTTTATTGCCATTACTAAGAAATCATTATAGTTAGAAAAGTTTGACTGGTTTGGTTATTCAAATATTTTCAATAGAGCTAAGTATAGTATTTAGCTGCAATTTTTTTACAAAATGTTCTCCAAAAATCGCCAATAAAATAGTTCTGTTCATATTATTCTAGCTCTCAGCAAAACTATTAAACGTTATGCTAGCCAACTTTTAGCATTTTATAGAACCATTAGTTATAAAAGCAAGCTTTATACTTTATCAACAATTAAATAGCTTTTTCTACTATATATAATATTGTTCTTGTGACGGTTTGTTGCAGTTGATGGTGAGCGACAAGGGGGCACCCCTAACACCCCTGGGTGCCCGGACGATGGGCTGCCATCGTCCAAACAACCAGTTCGTGGTGAACATTTTTTTCCAGGGGAAATGACGGCCACCACCAGTAAACAAGAGAACAAGAGGACACTTAAACGGAATGGTAAGTATAGGTCAGTAGCTCAGTCACCTTCCCTATCAAGACAAGAAGACCCATCTGAGAGAACATCGTTAAGTCAGTCACCTTCCCTATCAAGACAAGAAGACCCATCTGAGAGAACATCGTTAAGTCAGTCACCTTCCCTATCAAGACAAGAATACCCATCTGAGAGAACATCGTTAAGTCAGTCACCTTCCCTATCAAGACAAGAAGACCCATCTGAGAGAACATCGTTAAGTCAGTCACCTTCCCTATCAAGACAAGAAGACCCATCTGAGAGAACATCGTTAAGTCAGTCACCTTCCCTATCAAGACAAGAATACCCATCTGAGAGAACATCGTTAAGTCAGTCACCTTCCCTATCAAGACAAGAATACCCATCTGAGAGAACATCGTTAAGTCAGTCACCTTCCCTATCAAGACAAGAAGACCCATCTGAGAGAACATCGTTAAGTCAGTCACCTTCCCTATCAAGACAAGAAGACCCATCTGAGAGAACATCGTTAAGTCAGTCACCTTCCCTATCAAGACAAGAAGACCCATCTGAGAGAACATCGTTAAGTCAGTCACTTTCCCTATCAAGACAAGAAGACCCATCTGAGAGAACATCGTTAAGTCAGCCACCTTCCGGATCAAGCCAACAAGACCCTTCTTCTCTTGAACTGGTAGTGTCATCAACGGGAAAAACTCCCCTTCATGGTAATATTGTAAGATCGTCCAGTCAGTCCAGTCCACCTTCCGTGTCAGGTCAACAAGGTTCTTCCTTCAGTACGGAGCATTCCAAGTCCATGATGTTGACTCAAGAAGCTGTTGCTCACATGAAGAAAACGTCTGTATTCGATGAGAAGACTCGTTATCTTATAATGAAGGCATGTGAATACTACAAGAAAGAACAATTGGTAAGTCAATCCAATAGGGAGTCAGCCACCTCCAGTGAGTCAGTCACCTCCAAGGAACCAGCCTCCTCCAGAGAGTCGGTCGCCTCCAAGGAGCCAGCCTCCTCCAGAGAGTCGGTCGCCTCCAAGGAACCAGCCTCCTCCAGAGAGTCAGCCACCTCCAGTGAGTCAGTCACCTCCAAGGAACCAGCCTCCTCCAGAGAGTCGGTCGCCTCCAAGGAACCAGCCTCCTCCAGAGAGTCAGCCACCTCCAGGAAAGCAGCCTCGTCTTCTAGAAATACAACTCAAGAGAATGGTAGAGACGCATTGGTAAGTCGTTCATCTGAGTTTGTTGAGGATTCATTCATCTCATCTTACGATGAGCAGATCTCATCACGCTCGTATACAATGGTGAGACGGTGCTATCAATCTTCCCCAATGGATAGGAGCCTGATGAGATTAATTGAATTTAGATCACCATCAAATTTGTGGAACTTAATTCATATATGTAGACGCTGCCCATATTTATTCAAACATCTTCCATACAGATTGTTTATTAATGGAATTCATCCATCAATCATCAAAAAATAACATCTATAAGAGTTTTTAAGAGAGAACAAGTCCTCTACACCTTCTCCACTGAGCTTCAAAGATCCTTAAAGGGTACAGTTCAGTGGCGCTATCGTAAACACAGGTAATCAGGCAGGTATCTAGTTTAAATAAATAAGTAACGTGTCGGAATAAAGACTCAGAATAGATAAGAGACAAGTCAGTATACATAAGGACATTTTTGGAATATCTTAAAGACGGATCTTAAAATAAATCAATATTATGCGTAGGAATAAATAAGAAAAAAACCGGGAATAATAAGATGGTACAAGTACGAATAAATACAGAATGAGTCGAAATAAATATTGAGGATTTAGTCGGAATAATAAATAAATTATTGTATCGGGATGAATAAGAAATTTTTCGGGATAGTTTAGGAGTTTAATATAAATAAATAAATATATAGTTTGAATTATTTGGAATTAATAATGAACTCATAGGTTCATTATGAAACAAGTCAGAATAAATAAGGAACTAGTGAAAATAAATAGTGATAAATTCTGCATAAGTAAAGAACGAGGCGGGATAAATAATGAGGAGTAAGTCAAAATAAAAAATATAGAGTCAGAAACGGTTCGGAATAAAAAAGATTGAATTATTATTTTAAAAAATAGTGTATATTAATAAGGATAGAGTTATAAATAATAAAGGCTCATCAGAATAATTTAAGGAACAACACAGATTAATAAAAACTAGTCACAATAAATAAGTAAAAATTCAAAATTAAAACGGAAATGTCAGAAAAAATAAGGAAAGAGTCGTAGGAAACGAGTCATAATATTCAAAAGGGAATGATTTGGAATTAATAAGAAGTGAGTTAAAATACGCAAAGAACTAGTTAGAATAAATAAGGAACTAGTCATAATAAATTAGGAATGAATCTAGATAATTTTGGAAAAGTCAGATTATATAAGGAATGAGTTGGAAAAATAATAATAATCAGGACAGAATCGATAAGGAACTTATAGAAATGATTAAGTATCGAGTCAGAATAAATAAACAACCAGTAGGAATAAAAAAGGATCAAGTAATAAAAATTAATATGGTATGAGTCAGTATAAATAGCCAACGAATAGGAATAATTAATAAGGAACATTTTTGAAAATAAAGAACAAGCTGGAATACATAAAGAGGAATGAGTTGTAATAAATAAATATAATTGAGTCAGAATATCAAAAAGAAAGGATCGGAATGAATAGGGAAAGTTTCAGAATAAATATATTCAAATAGTCTGAATAAATAATAAGAAGGAATGAGCTGGAATAAATAAATATTTTGTAGGAACATATATGAAATAATAAAAAGGATTACAACTCTGAATAAATAAGGAACTATTTGTAATAAATACTGAACAAGCGAGGGTGTGGAAAGCTAGTTTTCCTAAGGGGGTCACAACAAAATGTTATACTTTTGGCTTATAGTAATGTTTATACATAATATTTTTATACGTATTTATACTATGGGAGTAGGCGTACCTCAAATTCCCGGGAGGTTGGGGAGCCCTCCCTGCTCCCCTTCCCGACCAAGGCCTTTCCATGCCCTTACTAGTTATCATGTAAAACACTGACTAGATATCCGATTTTAACAAAAACCTTAAAGCCATTTTCAAAATATTTTGAATTAAAGCAATAACAATTATAGGGCCTACGTAAACTAGGCCTTTCCTGTGAAACTTTTTTTCTTTCTGAAAAACAAGAACACATTGCTATTCATAATGGAATATACTCCTATGATATAGATTTGTTTTAATCATAGAAAATATTGAGAACCATCCAATTTTGAAATATAAGTCGTTGGTAAACTACCCCTAAGAAATTTTTCTCCTTCAAAATAGAAATACATTATTATTTGTCATGTCAACTTCACTGCAGACATTCTTTTTAAAGCAAATTGTTTGAGACATTTTCGAAAAATTTCCAATTTTTAAGAATAATCTTTAATAAACAACCCTTACTTTAAAGGATAGAATAAAAATACAATAAACGGCTGAAGGTAACACCAATCTCAAGTTTGATCAAAATCCGTCAAACCATTATGGTTGTGGTACCAGATACAGACACAGACACACACACACTCTGAGATACAGACAGAATTATACAGATAAACTTTTTGTGGTTCGGAGGAAAATTAAGTGTCAATATTTGACATAATCTCAAGGTCACATTTTTTAACGATTACAAAATTTACTCTTTTAATGAGAAAGTAAAAATTAGATATAGGAGAAAGCAATGCTATATAATTAAGTACCTATATATGAATGCGAAGCTTGGGAAAGAGCGGTTATAGCTATGAAAATGAGCCGAATCTCAATCATAATCGAATGTATTAAAAAATGACACCTTAGCTTGGGCTCGTTTCTCTTGTCCATGTCTCATTTTCGATTTATTAAATTATAAATTGATAAGTATAAAAAGAATAGATAAAGAGTGTTGTAAACAAAGCTATATTATAACAATATTGATATCTTAAAACGCACATATAAGCGAATACAATATTGTTGATACAAGCAGCATTGACATGATTGTTACCTGCTCCAGTGAGCATATGGTCAAAATCATGAGTCTTCGTTGCCGGTGATGAGAATGTCAAAGGTTTGAACCCCGGCTGAGGGTATTGAGGGTCGTTTTCCCTAAATGGTTGCCTACTCTCCCCTAAGCAAATGCTCATACATTTCCTCTACATTCTACCTCTATTATTCCTAGAACAATACCATAATTAGTAGCTCACTTAGGGCCGGTTAGATGACTACCGGATAAATATTGCTATTGCTAAAGTTGGCGAATAGATCAAAATTATCAGCCTCTTTAATGTTTTACACGTCTTATGAACTGAATTTACTTGCCAGAGGGCTATATGTAATATAATATATTTTTATTCAGAACATGCAAGGTTGGTACTATTTTTACTGGTCGCCCTGTTGATAGCACTACAACCTAGCGAGTGGTGACAACGCTCAACATTTGTTAAATAATGGCGTCCAAACGATTGAGAGGAAACAGATGGCATCACGTGGGCGCAGAAACTAAGATGTCTGCCAAAATGTGGGCAATAGTTGGATACGTTTTTAAAATTTCATTTATTGTACTCAGATTTTGATAATTTGTTCTTATATAAATATAACTCTACAAATATCTTTTCAGTTTATATAGAATAGGCTGTATCCGAATAGTCAAGTACACTTGACTTGATGCAGTGCAGTCTTGATGATTTTACACTTCTCGCGGTTTTCATCAGAGATTATCATAGCGAAGACTGCATCAAACTATTCGAACGGCAACATACTTGGGCCGCAGTGCTGCTTCCTACCGAATAACTTAGAAACTATGTAAAAGCCATCGATTAGGGTTCGGCCAGACTGGCGAGTGAGCGAGCGAGCGCGTAATTAGCAGATCCTAGTTCATTAGAGAATTCGTGTTAACCTGATCAGTGTTAGAGAAGATGTTTCTGTCAAAGACACTTGGTACCGGTACATCTCTGTTCCTCGAAAATTCTTACAGAAAATATTGTGTATTTATAAAAAAGAAAAAAGTAGGAGTGCATCCAATTAATAAATTGAGAAATGTGTATGGTACTGTACTGAAGTGTTTTAAAATCAGATTAGCCGCACCAGTGGCGGAATGGTGCGTTGCACTCGATAGCTTTTGACTAGGAGGCAAAGGTTCGAATCTTGGCTCAGTGAACTGAAGGTGATTTTTAAAACTTATTTATTGTTGTAGTTTTTTCATACTCTCTCCAAACTAATGGTGATTCTTATTTGTCAAGGCCTACTTTGATTATAATATTGAAGTATTTTAACATATCGGGTTTACATATATACATTATATTATTTATGGTCTTACCAATTAAATTAGGCCATTAATAGCAAGTGTGTTAAACCTATCCCTGATAGAAAAAAGTCAAATATCATCTCAAAATGAGAAGTTTCCCCAGCACTCAATGAACCAACATACAATAATATTGCCTAGCGCCTGTAAACTAGACTGTTCCGGGCAGAGCGCGCGCGCTTGAAAAATAGAACCAGTTCTATCAAGCGCGCGCGCTCGCTCGCTCCAGTGTGGCCACCTACCATTACAACCAATGTGTTCTATTTTATATTCTAGTCGCTCGCTCGGTCTGGCCGTACCCTTAGCTCTAATGAAAACGAAATATTTGTGTAATTCAGTGTTCAAGCAGACGATACGATAATACTAAAACAATTGCCAGTAAAACACCGCACCAACGCCACATGGCTCGTAACTTTCATGTCCATGGTTACCAACGTCACGAGAAGACTGCATCGGTCTAGTCCGCGACTATTCGGACAGATCTACACTTGGTCATGTGATTGCCAATGCAGCTATCAACACCACGAGCACACGCGACGTCGCATAAGTAGACTATTCGGATACAGCCATATAGTTAGAGCCCGTACCTGTGCTTACTAAACACGTAAACCAAGACATTAACTTAAAAACAGATTCTTATTGGCAAAACTTCATTAAAAACGAGTC
Source organism: Timema cristinae (assembly GCA_039000515.1). Classification (NCBI taxonomy): domain Eukaryota; kingdom Metazoa; phylum Arthropoda; class Insecta; order Phasmatodea; family Timematidae; genus Timema; species Timema cristinae. The sequence goes on from JBCFYV010001770.1 coordinate 75,521, forward strand.
ACTATGACAACAACCATTTTATATTCCAGATAGAAGTTATCAGGTACTTAAACCTCCCGATAAAAATGTGATGGATAAATATATTTTATCAAGAAGTTAAATGCTATCTGGCAGTCATAAGATGCACTTTTGACTTATCCATGAGTTAGAAATATTTATCTACCAGATTAATATCCAGGAGTATTAAGACCAGCCGTTATGTGTATAAGTGTGCAGAGGAAGGCACTTATTGTGGTGTAGAGATGGGCAGAACGGCTCACTATTGGGAACGGCTCAGAGTGATTTAGTTCATTGAAATGAGCCGTTCATTTTTATCGTTCAGTCGTTCGCGAACGAATACTTGTTTTGCAGCTCATCGTTCGCGACCGACCGTAATTCAGCTAGTGGATCTTCGTTCGCGACCGATCTGATACAGGCTAGTGGCCCATCGTTCGCGACCGACCTCACGGCTTTCAATCAGTCAGTTATCGGTATCAATATGGAGAAACGCACCATGTAACTTAGTTATTCGCTTCGCATCACGCATCAACTTCAGGGAGAAGTTTTTATAGTTTATTAAATTATTATTTAATTATTTATGCTCATGAATCAAATATAAAACATCTTAAAAGTATTACTTTATTTATTTTGATTAGTTACTTAGTTTATTCAGTAGTGTAATTGTATTTAAATAAAAATATATTTGTTTAAAAAAATAAAATGCCACTAAGAAAAAGTAAACTTTGGGATCACTTTTCCGAAATAGAAGATAGAAAAGCAAAGTGTGGGTATTGTTCACAAATCGTCAGTGTAGCGTGTGGTTCTACTGGGAACTTAATGAGACACCTTAAAGCAAAGCACCCTACTGTCCCTATTTTTAGAAGTGAGTCTAATCATAAGTCAGTACCCTCAATCGATCAATCCACATTACACTTAGCTAGTGAGCAAACTGTCGATGATGTAGATATAATAGATATAGAAGTGAATTCAGACATTAATCAACCATCTACGTCAAAACAGGCCTCAAAACAGCAACAGGTTAATATACTAGACTATGTTAGTATAAACAGACCCATTCCAATTTACTGATCAAAATTATTAGATCAACAGCTGATCAAAATGATAGTCAAAGAATACCATCCATTAAGTATTGTTGAGGACCCAGAGTTCAAAATTTTCATCAACATGCTTTGTCCAGGTTATATCCTTCCATCTCGTAAAACGGTTTCTTCTAGTTTGGTCCCGCAATTGTATCAGTCAGCTTTAGAGAAAGCGAAAATGAATCTGAAGGAAGTTTCAGGAGTATGCCTTATCACAGACTCATGGACCTCATTCAACAATGAAAGCTTTATTGCCGTAATAGCACATTTCATAAACAGTGATTGTTGTTAGCTCCATTCAGTATTATTAGGGTGTATTGTTTTTCATGATAGACATACTGCCGAAAATCTTTCTGATCATTTGAAAGATACCGTGAAAGAATAGGCATTGAAAAGAAAGTAGTAGTTTGTGTAATAAGTGACAACGCTGCTAACATCACTGCTGCAATACGTCTTTGTAGCTGGAGACATTTACCATGCTTTGCCCATTGTGTTAATCTTGTTGTGCAGGCATCACTGCGAAATAATTTAAATGACGTGGTTACAAAGATCAGAGCTATAGTTGAACATTTTAAGAGAAGTTCCCATGCCCTTTCAAAATTGCACTCTATGCAGGAGCAGATGGGATTGCCATCACTTAAATTTAAAAAATATGTTGTCACGCGATGGAACTCGACCTTTGATATGCTCAACAGAATAATCAAAGTAAAAGACGCAGTGGTTTCCACACTAGCCATTTTACAATGTGATTTGGCAACATTATCGCCTTATGAGTGGATTTTAGCCGAAAAAACTGCGGAAGTACTTAAAGTATTTCAAGAAGTCACCGAAGAAATTAGTTCTGAAAAAACTGTTTCCTTATCAAAAGTAATTATTTTTGTTAAGGCTATGAACAATAAAATGCTTCACTTCACCAGTGATAAAACTCTACCTCCAGAAATAAGTCTGTTTGTAGGGACGTTGACAGATTTGCTAAGCAAACGCTTAAATGACATCGAAGATAATGATCTTACAGCCCACGCAACACTTCTTGACCCTAGATTTAAAAGGCATGGGTTCACCAATGAGAAAAAGTATAATACCGCTTATACTTCCCTCAGACAAAAAGTGTGCAGAATTCACATAGAGGTAGAAGATTCAGCTGAGCCAATACCACCAATGCAACCAAACAACTCTATTCTCACTTCCTCATCATTATGGGAGGACTTTGATAATGAAGTGAAAAAACTATTGCAGTTCATAACCCAACCGCAGCAGGAATAATTGAGTTGGACAAATATTTACAGGAACCTCTATTAAACCGCAAAAAGGATCCCTTGACCTGGTGGAAAGCGAGAAAAATGACTTATCCTCGACTCTATAAGGTTGTGCTGGGACTATTGTGTATTGTGGCTGCTTCAGTGCCCTGTGAAAGAATATTTTCGAAAGCAGGACAAGTCCTAACGCAGAGAAGAAACCGATTAAAATCATCTAAGATATCAGAAATTTGGTTTTTAAACCACAACTTGTAGGCAAGTTAACCTATCACAGGCATTTATACTTGTGGCCCGCGAGCCACATGCGAACCGATCCATGATTCTGTGCAGCCCACAAACCTTTTGATGAACCAATTTATAATGTGGTCTGATTCTTCTTTTTATAAGTATTGTTTAAAGTTGTGACTATGCCATTTTGAAATTGTACATACGTGTGTGAACTGCTGTTTTCGTTTAAGAACATGAAGTTGTCAAATATAAAAGTTACTTCAGCACAAAAGTTGAAATGCACACCATTGCTGCAAATAAAAGGTTTAATGTGTTTGGGGGGAAATATAAGGTAAGTTTTAGTCAATCATAATTTTCTTTTTGTAATAATGAGGATCTTTTAGCAAAATTAATTTGTTTACTAGAAATTTGTTTTCAATGTGTGCTATTTTGTGAAAATATAATTGGGAATTTCAAGATAGCTTTGATAAGATCCAAGTAAAATCAAAATTATATTTAAAATAAAATAAAACATAGTCTTTATCACACAAATAATATTTAAAAAGAGAGTGATTGTTAATATAGCACTAGTATTTCGATTATTGATAGTTTTTTAGTATTGCGTCCTACTATCCGTCCGGGCTATTGGTACGTTTAATTATGTATTAATAACGCTAGTGGCTAAGGCATAAGTTAGGTTATATAATTATATATAGAAAGTATACATGTATTCCAACCTTATATTTCTCATATAGTAATTAGTTATTAGTCTATTTTTATTAACACAATTGCTAAATATTTTGCTGGCCAGATAGAATGAGTCGGCGCCCCGGATTCAGCCCACGGGCTGTAGGTTGCGATGCGCTGCCTTACCACGTGGGTACTGATAGTTTTAAAATATCTTAATTTCCAAGAATGCATTTGTATTTTTACCTCTTGTAGCCTTTATCCTAATGACTACCCCTACCTGTGAGGACAATGTTGCTTATTGTTTGGTTTTAGACACTTTAGGTGGTGGGGGGACGCAGAGGAAGATTTGCTAAAAAAAGAAAACAACAACTTCTTATCCCGTTATTTCTGCGACCGAGGTCAGCCGAATTCTCCCGATTGTATTGTGTCGTTCAATTCGAACTAGTTCACATCGATAAGGTGAACTAGTTCGCTTAGAGGATCCCTTCAATTTAAACCATTCGTTCGCGAACAACACATCTCTATTGTGGTGACATAAGCATACAGAACAGTATTAGATGATGCTGTTGTGGTACTGGGAGGTGTCATCCCGGTTGACATGGATACAGAAGGGAATTTTAAGGGGGGAGCGGAATTGTATCCATTCGGAATGGTATCCATTCCGATAGTTTTGTAATAAACTGCTTTTGTGAAAATCCTGAATTGTATCCACTGGAATTATATCACCCAAAACCTGAATCGTACCCCCTCGGAATGGTATCCATTCCGATAGTTTTGTAATAAACTGCTTTTGTGAAAATCCTGAATTGTGTCCACTGGAATTATATCCCCAAAACCTGAATCGTACCCCCTCGGAATGGTATCCATTCCGATAGTTTTGTAATAAACTGCTTTTGTGAAAATCCTGAATTGTATCCACTGGAATTATATCCCCCAAAACCTGAATCGTACCCCCTCGGAATGGTATCCATTCCGATAGTTTTGTAATAAACTGCTTTTGTGAAAATCCTGAATTGTATCCACTGGAATTATATCCCCCAAAACCTGAATCGTACCCCCTCGGAATGGTATCTATTCCGATAGTTTTGTAATAAACTGCTTTTGTGAAAATCCTGAATTGTATCCACTGGAATTATATCCCCCAAAACCGGAATCGTATCCCCTCGGAATGGTATCCATTCCGATAGTTTTGTAATAAACTGCTTTTGTGAAAATCCTGAATTGTATCCACAAATGGCCGACTTGAGTTTTAACAGAAGGAACGTTTAACGTAAAAGCTTTGTCACAATTCTGGTAGAGGGCAGCAGGATGGATTCTTCTTAACTTACTACTTGTATACTAGAGTGCAGACAAATCCAATCAAATTATTTAAATAAGTTTAAGTAATTATTTGAAATTCGTAGACTCATATAAGGCTGCCAACATTACATAGAATATTAAAAAGCATAGCGTTATAAATTATTTATGATTTCCAATTAAGAGGATATTCGTATCCTAAATCAGCCAGTCCTGCTCGATTATACACTTTAGGCCAGGGGAACAGAAGTTAAACGTATGGACATTAGGAGCACCTTTTAGAAAATATAAACAAATTGTTTGCAGTCATCATTGATAAGATTTTACTCTATTTCACTGTTATTTATAGATATTGACTATCTTTGTATTAATATTATCACTGTTCACCATAGTTTTTATTTTGTTTCCTTGAAGATGATTCAAAAATTCATTTGTAATCAAATCGATATATGAGAATTTAAAATAACTTTGTCATTAGTGCTCTAATTCTCTTTTCAAGTGGCCTGTTTAAGTATTTTCTTAAAAACGAAGTATTCATTCTCTTTAAAGATTGCAGTGCATATTAGAAAATTAATTTGCAACCTTTTTTAACATGTAAGATTTTTTTTCGGGTCAATATATTTTAGAGCATGTATTGACTTCTATAATTTTAAAGAGAGAAATCTTTTATTTTATTTGGCAACAGACTTTAGCCACTATGTTAAAAAATAATTATTCAAAATCTAGCTTTAATTTATTCAAATCTAGTAAGAAATGAGACGGTTTTGATGAATTCTGGCAAGAATTTTATAAATGTAAATGGCAGCAATGCTTTACTCGCTCATTTATAATCAAAATAAAAAAGTTTCTACAAGACAACGTTTTCATATTTTCCTATAAACATTTTAAGAGGTATGGAAGTTATTCAATTTGTTTCAAATCCCATGTAAGATTTTGCAGGCGATGTTCACCACAATTATTACAACCACCATAAAATTACTGTCTTTGCCACACTAGTGAAAATATACTTATGGCGTGATATTTATATGTGACTTTTAAAGCTAAGGAACAATGTTAATTTTCATAATTTGGGTGAAAAATGTGGTTTAAGAATTGGTTTTTTTAGTATATATATTGCGTTCACTAGATGCATCAGTGAATTTTTTTATAATACATTATGGGTGATTATTTCGTATGAGTAATTGTATTCATTTTTAAGCTATATAATTGCACCTCCTCTGGTTAAAAAAAGGATAGCGTTAACGAGGAAACCAATGAGATAGAAAGAGACGTAGGTGTCTATAAGCGCATCTACTGCAATTTAAGAGCGAGACGACCTATCGCTATTTATTATTTGCTCCATAAATTTATAAAGGTATTTTAGTAACCATTCATCACACGAAATTTAATATAGCCTGACATATATTAATAATTCGCATAAAATAGTAAAGTATATCACAATGTCTTATCAAGTATTAAGAGAAAAAGAAATACCCGAAGGGTTTTCTCTTTCTCACGCAATGTAAAACAGACGAGAGCTCGAAAATTTCAGACACAGACATCCAAATCCAATTGATCATTGGCTGTTTTGATCTGTGTTAGGCTAGGCTTAATGAAAGCTCAGGTTTTCATTCATAGCTTAAATAATAGTTTGACCATGGCTAATTGTCGAGAATTATCTACAACGACGATCAAGCCACATTTTAAAATCTCCTAGCCATAAAATATATTGATGAATGATAACATCCATCACTAACATTTTGATGAGTATGACTAGGAAAATACCCAATTCACTTGTATAATTCGAACACTTACGTGTGGGTGAAATGCGAGTTTAGTTCAGTGGTTTCCAAATTAAGCCAGGTTTGAAATCAATGTTGGTCTTTGAAACCATCGCGACCCCTTGATGGCCTACAAGTATTAATATCCTGGTTTTTAAATTTTAATTTTATAATATTCTTATTAATCAGGGCTATAAAAAATTTAGCACCACATCTTACTATGCGTTTGGGTTATAAACATGTGTACTAATTTCGCTAATGTGTTATGGACGAAAAAGGTTGAATTAAGATTAAGTTTACCCGGAGTTGCAAGGAGGGAGAGTGGAAAATTATTTAGGGAAAATCAATCCCAGAACCGCCAGTCAGAATATGAATCCTGACCTCATCAGTTAAACCAAACTAGCGTGCCGTTAATTCAGCTTGATCGATGAAATGGTTTAAGCTCTATGCACAGATACAAACACACAAACAGGCGGCATCGCTAAAATATATTTTTCTGTTTCAGGGGGCCATGAAACGTCGATATTTATCAAAATTTCAAGGTTTTTTTTTACGATATCAATACTTTCTCTAACCGAGGGGTGCGAGAAAGAAAAAATTATTTCCACAAATCAAATCAAAAGTTTTTTAAAGATTTCTATAAAGGTCTTGACTGAAATGTCTACTACTTTTTCAATTCTTCACGTCTCAATAGCCTTATGAACTAACTTCGTGTTCACACTTTAGGGATAGTATGAGAAAGGTATAATTTAGAGAAAGTGTATCTACATTTGTATGTAGATAAAGTGGAAAATCATTTAGTCAAAATTATCTCGAAACATCCGGCGAGTTTCGATCCCCGATATTAGTCATGGTGAATCAAGTTGTAGCTAGGATGATAAAACTATATACAACTAGCTACAACTTGATTCACCATGACTAATATCGGGGATCGAAACTCGCCGGATATATATATATATATATATATATATATATATATATATCCGGCGAGTTTCGATCCCCGATATTAGTCATGGTGAATCAAGTTGTAGCTAGTTGTATATAGTTTTATCATATATATATATATATATATATGTATGTGTGTGTGTGTGTGTGTGACCATATTAGCTTAGCTGGTACAAACCTTTGTTAATATCTAGAAGTAAATGTTTTTAAAAATGTTTATAATTGATTATTCACACACTTATTAATATCAATAGCATAAAAAAAGCCATGAACCTATATTTACTATTATTATTTAGGGCTGTGAGAGGTTGCCATTTTTGATTCAGTTCCAGATAGAGAGCTCTATTATTTTGAGTGAGTTTGGGAACGGGTAATTTTAAATTCCTATTTTCAGGGAGATTTCAAGAGTATTTGTTATCCGAATCACCTCTCCCTCTCCTCCCCAACCCATTTTTGGCATTATTTATCTTTCCATCTTTTTTTGACGTTCGTGAAGTTGGCCCTCCCACTTTTAAAAATCGAGTTTTTACGATTACAATCGTTTGTTCTTCGTTTGTTCCGGATTGTTCCGTATTCGTTCTTGCACAAATGAACCGTGAACTTGTGACTCTTTGTTTACTCGTGAGGGGCCAACTTAACGGTAGCCCCCCCCCCCCTCTCCCCAATTTTAGAAAATCAAAGTTTTTATGATAGCAATCGTTTGTTCTTCGTTTGTTCCGGATTGTTCCGCAAAAAATTTCGTTTGTTCCATTTTGATAAGCCCACAAATGATATGTTTACATGAAGGGGGGGGGGGTGACGGAACTTAACGGAAGTCCCCGCCACTTTCTAAAATTCAAGTATTTATGATCGCAATCGTTTGTTCTTTGTTTGTTTCGGATTGTTCCCCAAGAAGTTTCGTGAAGTTGGCCCCCACAATGTAAACATATCATTTGTAAGCCTATCAAAACGGAACAAACGAAAATGTTTGCGGAACAAACGAAGAACAAACGAATGCAATCATAAAAACTTTGATTTTTAAAAGTGGGAGGGCCAACTTCACGAACGTCAAAAAAAGATGGAAAGATAAATAATGCCAAAAATGGGTTGGGGAGGAGAGGGAGAGGTGATTCGGATAACAAATACTCTTGAAATCTCCCTGAAAATAGGAATTTAAAATTACCCGTTCCCAAACTCACTCAAAATAATAGAGCTCTCTATCTGGAACTGAATCAAAAATGGCAACCTCTCACAGCCCTAAATAATAATAGTAAATATAGGTTCATGGCTTTTTTTTATGCTATTGATATTCATAAGTGTGTGAATAATCAATTATAAACATTTTTAAAAACATTTACTTCTAGATATTAACAAAGGTTTGTACCAGCTAAGCTAATATGGTCACACACACACACACATATATATATATATATATATATATGATAAAACTATATACAACTAGCTACAACTTGATTCACCATGACTAATATCGGGGATCGAAACTCGCCGGATGTTTCGAGATAATTTTGACTAAATGATTTTCCACTTTATCTACATACAAATGTAGATACACTTTCTCTAAATTATACCTTTCTCATACTATCCCTAAAGTGTGAACACGAAGTTAGTTCATAAGGCTATTGAGACGTGAAGAATTGAAAAAGTAGTAGACATTTCAGTCAAGACCTTTTAGAAATCTTTAAAAAACTTTTGATTTGATTTGTGGAAATAATTTTTTCTTTCTCGCACCCCTCGGTTAGAGAAAGTATTGATATCGTAAAAAAAAACCTTGAAATTTTGATAAATATCGACGTTTCATGGCCCCCTGAAACAGAAAAATATATTTTAGCGATGCCGCCTGTCTGTGTGTTTGTATCTGTGCATAGAGCCTAAACCATTTCATCGATCAAGCTGAATTAACGGCACGCTAGTTTGGTTTAACTGATGAGGTCAGGATTCATATTCTGACTGGCGGTTCTGGGATTGATTTTCCCTAAATAATTTTCCACTCTCCCTCCTTGCAACTCCGGGTAAACTTAATCTTAATTCAACCTTTTTCGTCCATAACACATTAGCGAAATTAGTACACATGTTTATAACCCAAACGCATAGTAAGATGTGGTGCTAAATTTTTTATAGCCCTGATTAATAAGAATATTATAAAATTAAAATTTAAAAACCAGGATATTAATACTTGTAGGCCATCAAGGGGTCGCGATGGTTTCAAAGACCAACATTGATTTCAAACCTGGCTTAATTTGGAAACCACTGAACTAAACTCGCATTTCACCCACACGTAAGTGTTCGAATTATACAAGTGAATTGGGTATTTTCCTAGTCATACTCATCAAAATGTTAGTGATGGATGTTATCATTTATCAATATATTTTATGGCTAGGAGATTTTAAAATGTGGCTTGATCGTCGTTGTAGATAATTCTCGACAATTAGCCATGGTCAAACTATTATTTAAGCTATGAATGAAAACCTGAGCTTTCATTAAGCCTAGCCTAACACAGATCAAAACAGCCAATGATCAATTGGATTTGGATGTCTGTGTCTGAAATTTTCGAGCTGTCGTCTGTTTTACATTGCATGAGAAAGAGAAAACCCTTCGGGTATTTCTTTTTCTCTTAATACTTGATAAGACATTGTGATATACTTTACTATTTTATGCGAATTATTAATATATGTCAGGCTATATTAAATTTCGTGTGATGAATGGTTACTAAAATACCTTTATAAATTTATGGAGCAAATAATAAATAGCGATAGGTCGTCTCGCTCTTAAATTGCAGTAGATGCGCTTATAGACACCTACGTCTCTTTCTATCTCATTGGTTTCCTCGTTAACGCTATCCTTTTTTTAACCAGAGGAGGTGCAATTATATAGCTTAAAAATGAATACAATTACTCATACGAAATAATCACCCATAATGTATTATAAAAAAATTCACTGATGCATCTAGTGAACGCAATATATATACTAAAAAAACCAATTCTTAAACCACATTTTTCACCCAAATTATGAAAATTAACATTGTTCCTTAGCTTTAAAAGTCACATATAAATATCACGCCATAAGTATATTTTCACTAGTGTGGCAAAGACAGTAATTTTATGGTGGTTGTAATAATTGTGGTGAACATCGCCTGCAAAATCTTACATGGGATTTGAAACAAATTGAATAACTTCCATACCTCTTAAAATGTTTATAGGAAAATATGAAAACGTTGTCTTGTAGAAACTTTTTTATTTTGATTATAAATGAGCGAGTAAAGCATTGCTGCCATTTACATTTATAAAATTCTTGCCAGAATTCATCAAAACCGTCTCATTTCTTACTAGATTTGAATAAATTAAAGCTAGATTTTGAATAATTATTTTTTAACATAGTGGCTAAAGTCTGTTGCCAAATAAAATAAAAGATTTCTCTCTTTAAAATTATAGAAGTCAATACATGCTCTAAAATATATTGACCCGAAAAAAAATCTTACATGTTAAAAAAGGTTGCAAATTAATTTTCTAATATGCACTGCAATCTTTAAAGAGAATGAATACTTCGTTTTTAAGAAAATACTTAAACAGGCCACTTGAAAAGAGAATTAGAGCACTAATGACAAAGTTATTTTAAATTCTCATATATCGATTTGATTACAAATGAATTTTTGAATCATCTTCAAGGAAACAAAATAAAAACTATGGTGAACAGTGATAATATTAATACAAAGATAGTCAATATCTATAAATAACAGTGAAATAGAGTAAAATCTTATCAATGATGACTGCAAACAATTTGTTTATATTTTCTAAAAGGTGCTCCTAATGTCCATACGTTTAACTTCTGTTCCCCTGGCCTAAAGTGTATAATCGAGCAGGACTGGCTGATTTAGGATACGAATATCCTCTTAATTGGAAATCATAAATAATTTATAACGCTATGCTTTTTAATATTCTATGTAATGTTGGCAGCCTTATATGAGTCTACGAATTTCAAATAATTACTTAAACTTATTTAAATAATTTGATTGGATTTGTCTGCACTCTAGTATACAAGTAGTAAGTTAAGAAGAATCCATCCTGCTGCCCTCTACCAGAATTGTGACAAAGCTTTTACGTTAAACGTTCCTTCTGTTAAAACTCAAGTCGGCCATTTGTGGATACAATTCAGGATTTTCACAAAAGCAGTTTATTACAAAACTATCGGAATGGATACCATTCCGAGGGGATACGATTCCGGTTTTGGGGGATATAATTCCAGTGGATACAATTCAGGATTTTCACAAAAGCAGTTTATTACAAAACTATCGGAATAGATACCATTCCGAGGGGGTACGATTCAGGTTTTGGGGATATAATTCCAGTGGATACAATTCAGGATTTTCACAAAAGCAGTTTATTACAAAACTATCGGAATGGATACCATTCCGAGGGGTACGATTCAGGTTTTGGGGGATATAATTCCAGTGGACACAATTCAGGATTTTCACAAAAGCAGTTTATTACAAAACTATCGGAATGGATACCATTCCGAGGGGGTACGATTCAGGTTTTGGGTGATATAATTCCAGTGGATACAATTCAGGATTTTCACAAAAGCAGTTTATTACAAAACTATCGGAATGGATACCATTCCGAATGGATACAATTCAGTCCCCTCATTTTAAGAAGATCTGATTAATTGACAGGTGCTAATGAGATGTTTTAGAACAATGCTAATATGAGTTCCTGAGTAACCTCAAAAGAAGGGAATCTATTGATTATTTCCCATCTGTTTTAACGAGAGTATAAAAATATAAAATGATTGACAGCCATTATGCTACTCTTTTTCTGAATGGCCATGGAAATTTTCCGGGATGGCTATACGAGTTTAACCGGTGTGCAGAACTATATTGTGGACAGCATTGCAGAAACTTTTTACCACAACATGTACTAAAGTGAGAATTACGAAGACCCAAGGATTGGCAATTGAGGAAAATACAAGATCGTGGTCTGGTGTGGAGAAGGGAAAGTGTTGTGGGCACAATTGAGATTTTAAAAGTATTTGTGAAGACCGGTACAAGGATTAAGAAAAGAAGAAATACAGAAGGAGAAGACTCGGGGATGGTGTGATACAGCAGATGGAGAAGCAGAGTACTAGAAAAAATAGACTACAGAATGAGAGATAAAGTGAGGAAGAGATTGGCTTGGAATGGTGAAAATCTGATGAGTAAGAAGAAATTTAGAATCTTTAATTAGGGTGAAAACAAGAAGAATAAGAGGAAGAAAACTTAGTGGTTAGAAGTCCCTTATTAAAGATGAAGACAAGCAGGACTAGCAACTAAAAGCATTAGGCTTGATGCGCTAGGGGAATGGAGGAGGGCCTGCGGTCTACGGGCCTAAAATATTTATTGGCGTGGAATGAGTGGATAGCCCTCTTGGCTATGTTCCAGGAAGGTCAACATATATAGACCCAGTGTTTTAAAAAACTGCTATAGATTCGGATCACTTGTCCATTAAACTGTCTTTTCTATGGGCGCAAGGCGGTCAGCATCTGATATTGTGAAACCAAATCTTCCCTCCTTCTGCTATAGCTGGCTAGCATTGCTTTTTCTTCTTTTGAAGGCGCACTCCCTTACGCGCCCTAAGGTTGAAATGAAAGCTTGTGAAATGTGTATAGCGTGAACCAGCAATAATAATTGTTGTCAGTCATCCTGCGTGCTCCTGCATCTTGAGGATGTGTGTGGCTTGTGTGTTTATAATAATATTATGTAGGGTTATTTTAGGATTATGTTTATTTGAGTTATATGTTTTAATATTTTTGTAACTAGGCTTAATATGAATAGTTCAATTCAGGCGCTTAAGACAACGAATATTGCAAGTTTAACTCTTGATCAAAAAAGAGAATTGAATTCATTAGGTAGGCCATGTCCTGAATTTTGTATGGAACAAAGTGAAAACATACATACCTATATATTTATGTACATTACACAGCTGCAGAGTTTCTAAAACATATCCACGTCATTTGGCGGAAGTTTTTTTTTATCTTTACATGTTGTTTGTGATATTAATTTTTGAGTTTAACTAAATTAATATTTAGCAAAACATATTCCAAAATTTGTGTCTTCTTTTAAATATATTAGAAATAATTTATGAATTAAACAGGCTGCGGCCTCCAGCTTCTAAAGTGACGAGCTGCCACTGCCCTTATAGTTATAATAATGATACAAGTGGCACCATTAAGCCAACTACCGAGTTGAAGGTGGCTGCGTTATCTGATAGCTCGTGATCTTTATAAAATCACACATTTGTAGCCGACAATTTCCACACGTCCATCATAGACTCTGCCTTAAAATATAAGTGAAGAATGACCCTGGGCACAAGTCGATTCCTGGATAGCTTAGTGGTTAGAGCATTGGCGTACTAAACCAATGGTCCTGGGTTCGATTCTCGTGTCCAGGTGTCATTTTACAATTTTCAGAATATGATATCTAGATGGAGTAATCCTCACTAAAAGCATAAATAATAACTTTGGCTATTTGATTCCTAAAACAGTGTATCTGTATAGTTCTGTCTGTACCTGGTACCACTACCTCAGTTTGTATGTCTGTACCTGGTACCACTACCTCAGTTTGTATGTCTGTACCTGGTACCACTACCTCAGTTTGTATGTCTGTACCTGGTACCACTACCTCAGTTTGTATGTCTGTACCTGGTACCACTACCTCAGTTTGACTGTCTGTACCTGGTACCACTACCTCAGTTTGCCTGTCTGTACCTGGTACCACTACCTCAGTTTGCCTGTCTTTACCTGGTACCACTACCTCAGTTTGCCTGTCTTTACCTGGTACCACTACCTCAGTTTGTATGTCTTTACCTGGTACCACTACCTCAGTTTGTATGTCTGTACCTGGTACCACTACCTCAGTTTGCCTGTCTTTACCTGGTAAAACAACCTAAATGGTTTAATGAATTTTGTTCGGACTTGATATCTAGGCATTTTATGGTGTTACTTCAAGCCGTTTATATTTTAAATCAAGCCTTTTACGCAAGCGTGGTTTATTAATTAAATACTATTTTTGAAAAATTGTTCAAACAATTTGGTTTAAAATGAATGTCTGGGTGTGTGTTCGACATGATAAATAATTAATTTTTTTGGAGTAATTTACAGGTCACTAATTTTTTAAAATTAGAGGTTTTTCAAAAAGTCTTGGATTTTGTTTAAGGAGCCTCCTCCCACCACCCCAATAAGGTTATGGATCCCTATTGAGGGTCTATCTAATATGTAGGCCTATAAAAATATTTATAGAAGAAAAAGAGAAAAATAAGAGATAAAAATAGGAAGATCGAATAAAGAGATAAAGAAAATGAGAGGAATGTGTGCCATTTTCAGCTCCCCCAAGAACTTTTTATGATCCAAAGCAGCTCTCAATTTGAAACTTCACTTTGCAAAGCAAGATGTAGTGAAAATATCTTGGATAATATTTCTACCACTTACCCGTAGCCATTTTGTACTTTCCAATCTATCCTCTCTGTTTAGTGAATTGTTTTCTCTGCTTCCAAAATTGAAAAAGAGCATTTAGAGATTTATCCAGGTAGTAGTCCAAGTCTGAAATCCCTTTTTGTTGCTTATAGTGTGCCTGAAGCGCAAAGTGGAAATATTGTCTTTAGCTGCACCTTCTGTGAGGAATAAGCCCGTCACTACGGGTATGTCAACTGTAAGATGTTTTAGGTGTCGTCAAATGGGACCTTTTCAAAATCACTGATCTTTGGGCAGTGGTCCTGGTTCATGTTGTTCAAGAAAGCCACCTCTTCTACCAATTCCCTATATTTGGTTGTGTATTGGTTCAAGTCCTTGTTGTGCTCTGATGAACAATTGTTCCTGTGGTTAGTTTATAAAGTTAGATTTTTTCACCGAACTTTGTAAGAAGAGGAAGAATAAGATTAAATTTGAAAATGTGGTACTCAGGAAGTTTGTTATTGGTGTTTGTCGTGCTTGCCACCAAGGCTAACATTAGAAAAGTTACTTAAGGAAATTATTTTATAATAAATATTGTAATGATGCAAACTAGTTTACTTATTTTAGTGTTTTACAAATTATAGGGACTTAAGGGCAAGGCCTACACACTTACCATAAAACTGCAGGCCTCCAGTTCACAACTAAATATATTGTATAATTTTTGGGATACATCAATCCTTTCCTATCTACCTTTCAACGTTTAATTCAATATAGTGGGGAATGCCAGGCCTCCACCGTGGTTCGGATTCCACGTTAAACTGTAGGTCCTCCATTTCATCTCACAATCACCCTACCATTACACATTAGCGTAAGTGCGTATAACCCGAACGGGTAGTAAGACGCGGTGCTAATAATAATAATAATAATTCAATATAGTCTTTGGCGCCATTTTTCATTGGTTTACAAATCATGTTATTTCAAGAAACTTCTTTATTCCGATACCATAGTGAAGGTACCAGAACAATCTGTTATTTAAGATGTTGACGAAGCTGGAGTTAAAATAGGAAGTTGCAAAGTGTGCATCTTGTAGGTAATTATGAGAATAATAATTATTAATAAGTATTGGGAGAAAAGTCAAATTAAATAACACAATACCTTATGTTCTTATATGTACATGCAAGCCACAATCAAGTATAAAATGAGTTCTGCTGTTATTAGTTGAAGTCAGGAGTAAATAACTAAACGAGTTGTTTTTTTTATTTATATAAAAAAAGTCAGTAATATTGTTTCTTGTAAAGAGTTTGGTACTCAAAAGTCACTTGGTGTAGAGTGAGTAGCTACGATCTAAATTATTTTCAGGTGACAACTACTATTACTCAATGATTTGACATACAAAATTGTATTCATATGAGGTTTAATATTTTGAGCATGAAGAATATTTCTAGCTTGCTAGCAATCACTACTTAAGTATACAAATTTTGTGGTTTATAAGAATGTTTCATATAAATTTTGTAAAATTTATTCTAAATAAATTTAATCACAATTTGATCAGAACATAGGGAAATCTTGTTTCCGCCAACTATAGGGGACTTGTAATGTTGACATGTCTTTTATACTAAAATATAAGGTATTTATATATTACAATGTATAGAATTACTTAATACATTTTTAATTGTATGATAATGGAAATTGATAAAACTATAGAAAAAGGGAAAATAAACTACTAAGAGTAAATTTGATGAAGAAAGCCCACCTAGGGAAAGAGGAAAGATGTGTTGCCGAAATTTTATTGTGTGTTAAAATGTGTGTGACTACTTCTACTATAGAAGACAGAAGAAAGGAAGAAGATGTCACCTTTGTGTATTGGATTCTTCCCACATCTTTCCTCTTTCCCTAGGTGGGCTTTCTTCATCAAATTTACTCTTAGTAGTTTATTTTTACTTTTTCTTTAGTTCTATCAACTTCCTTTATTATAGAATTTTCTAGCCATTGGGCCACCTCATTTTTAAACATTAATATATTTTAAAATTATTCTTTAAAACAAGATTCTAATATACAAAGTAATTTATTTATTCAACAATTTATATATTTAACAATATATTTTAACACTGTGAATTTAGGATACCTACTCAATTTTCTTTAATATTTCATGCAAACCGTTTTCAGCCAATTGTGATGATTTCCAATATCAAACAATAGCCTGAATAAGTTAATTTGTTTTGATAGCTTTATTCAATAAAATAACATGTAAGTAAAAAGTTGTATGTTTTAAAAATAGGTAGTATTTAATCATATTAAAAATATTATAGGAAAATAATTTCAAACTCATAAGTGTATAAAAATTAAATTATTCAGTACAATTCTTAACATTACAAACCCAAAATCACAAAACATTATGTACAAGTGAGGAGATTTATTCACTTCATGGAATGCCAACTGGGCTATACACACTAAAAATAGGCCGTCTCTATATACTCACCAAATACATTATAGCATACAATACATTTTGAAACAAAGAAACCTCTATAAAATGTATATTATGTTAGGAACTGTCTTAGTTCCCAAATATTTTCTAACATTCATCACACACCTATCTCAACATTCAATATCAGTGTGGGACAAGGCACAGTTGGTATCAGGGGACTAAGGGGAGTGGGGAGGTATTTCGAGCCCAAACCCAACAACCAGAGTTTCAACCATTAGTTTCCAATTCAACTGAATGTTAATTCATATTTTTTTCAATTATCTATAGTTTCTATTTTCGTTAGTCACTAAAGAAATAATGAGTAGACAATCATAAGTGAATACAAAGGTTTTTACCCATTTGGGAAAGAGGCCGATTATCATGTTTTCTAAGGTTTGAATTTTGTTTCGAGACTCCTAGGTAAAATGAACATTCAGATTTGGGAATAGTGGATATAATTTGTTTCTAATTCTAAGGTAATCAATTTGTTTACATACGGATTTGATAATTTTTTATAGAGAAAATTAATCGTACAGTACACATGGGCATAAGGAGAACTTAATTTTGGGTAGGGGCGGGAGGTTCAAAATTGTAAGTTTATTACATGATGATAAGACTTACTACTAAGCCCTAAGAAATAAGAACGTTATTATAATATATAATAGCGGTGGAACTTTATTTATCTTGGGGGAGGGGGCGAGGGAGGTAAATATCAAAAAGTTTTTTAACTTCTTTATGCCCTCTTCTCCCCTAGTTAATTCCAGAAAATTGGACGCTTCTAGAAAGATTTGTAGTGGTCCTCATTTGGAGAGTTTTTTGAAATGTGTACTCTTCCAACAGAGATTTAGAATAGGGCTCCCATATAATTTTTTTAATGTGGATAATTTGAGTATTTTTATTCTTCTAAAAGCTACTTGGAATGGTTCTTGCCTGGATTTTTTATTTAATTAGATGGCTTTAAAACAGCGGTGGCCAAACCGGAACATGGGGTCCATTAGGCAAAGGCATTTGCAACATCTAAAGTCACTGTGGATAAATTTCTTTTAATAATAACAAACTATTACATTGGCAAACAAATAAATCACCTAATTAGGCCAAGTTAGTAATTCCTTTTACTGAGCAATAAAAGTCCCTTTAACAGCCTCCTTCGTAGGGTGAGTAAAGCTATCAGTCCCATGTCAATTGTGGAATGTAAAATATCCCTGGAACATTATGGGAAAGTAACTTCCCAGAAAAATGTGTAGGTTCTTTCAAGCTAACTCATAGAGATCCGTGTGTTAGGTAGGCTGTTAACCCACTACACCTGAAAATAACCCATCACAGAAAATGCAACAATTAGTAATAAATAAAATGATTGAATATTAGGAAAATGGTAGAGCACAAATAAAAGTAAAAACACACATCTTCATGCTGTTATAGCATCGAAATATTGATGTGTGTGTAAATATGTGTTAGTTTTATTACTTTTATTTGTGCTCTACCATTTTCCTAATATTCTATCATTTTATTTATTATAAATTGATTTTGCTTCATGCACTTTATTTCAGACATAGAAAATGCAACAAGCAATAGCTGGAGCAGCAAACCTTTGTTGCGCCCCCATCAGGAGTTAAAGGAATTAATAACAATATTAATATAAATGGTAGTTAATAACAGTTTCAATGAGATCCTGGTTTGAGCAATCAACAAAAAGGAATTTTGTCAACACCCTAAGTGCAATCAGGAGAGGAACACAATGAAGAGCTTCTACTTCATCGCGTGTTGATTGGCCGCTGCAGGGGAAAGCTCTCGAGAGATTTTGGAGTCCAAACCGTAATGTCCTGAAGTTTTTGAAAGAAAACGGGAAATTACCTGATGAGTGTATGCTTTTAAAGAATGAAGATTGGCTATGGACATTGTCTTTCCTGATGGATATCACAGGCCACCTTAACATCTTTAAACAGCGTTTGCAAGGTAAAAACAAACTTTTCCCAAACCTATTCAGCTCAGTTCAGGCATTTAAAGCAAAACTCATTCTGCTGGGTCATAATATTTCAATCATTTTCCTTGAATGAAAAAACTTGTCAATACTGAATGTAGTGGGCTCCCAGCTTTTGATCAATACAAACACCTTAGTTCTGATTTGAAAAACTATTTTGAAAGCAAGTTTTTAGACATTCAAGATGAATGGAGGAAATTGTTCTTTACCCTTGTGACGCACACATTGAAGTGGTGGATCTGCAATTCACAGCGAGTAAAAGAAAGTACTAGGAAATGCCTTCCCCCATGCCAGTTTCTTACAATAAGAGATATTGTACCAGTGCATCTGCGAGAAAACATTTTTACTTGAGAACTTTGTCAAAAATAGGTATCGTTCACTTCTCATTGAGAAACATCTATACTTGTTACTTCTTCACAAAATCCAAAAATTAATGAACTAATGGAAGTCAAAAGGCTGTAGAAACCTCATTTAAAATTGAAATATTTTCTACTTTTACAAATGGTTGAAATTTCTACTAGTATTTAGTTGTATTATTAATACTGCTATTAATTATCATTAATAAAACATAATCATACAATTATGGTGTGTTTTGGAATGTATATTTTGAAAAATCTCTTTTCGTTATAAATATTTTTAGTAGTGGGTGACCTGTTGGTCTAGAGGTAAGGTGACTTCTGTTCTGGGTGTCTGGGGTTCAATCCTCGGTCCAGGCACAGATTTATCTGATTTCCAAACTCTTCCTTCACCTCTGACAAGACAACTTGTGAATGTGGGGAATAGCAGGCCTCCACCGTGGTTCGGATTCCACGTTAAACTGTAGGTCCTTTATTTCATCTCACAATCACCCTACCATTACACATTAGCGTAAGTGCATATAACCCGAACAGATAGTAAGACGCGGTGCTAATAACAATAATAATAATAATAATAATAATAATAATAATAATAAATATTTTAGTAGGGTTATGCTTAGTTTTCATTATTTTTTTCTAATACAATCTTATTGAAATAAACTGAAATAACCCAAAACTCCTAATCCAATTAGGGATCAAATTTATACTACACAATACATTTTTAAATATGGTGGTGGTATTGAGAAAAGGTTAGGTTAGATATTTTGAGATGGAGTAGCAAGCAGGCCCCAGATAGTGACATGCTTGAAATGAAGGTTGACCACCACTGCTTTAGAAGCTCTGTTGAGTGGCCCCCTGCGGGTATTTATTTTAAACATGGGATGCTTCTAAAAGCCATTTAGAGTGATATTCACTTTTTTTCCCTCTTTTTTAAGCATCACATCTTATTACACATTTGAGTTATATGCCTTTTTGAAAAGTGAATGTCTCTGTAGTTATTTATTTGATGTTTGGTACGAGGTCATATTTAAGCTTCATATTAAACACTTTGGAAAATTTCAGGGGGCAGGGGAGTGGATGAGCCCCATAAACTCTCTCTACCTATGCCCATGACAGTATAAATGTTTCAGTTAAATCTTATTGGAAAAAATAATCTATATATAAAAATATATATAGTTCTAAGAGTTCAACATTATTGTCAAACACTAAATATTTATATGATTATTAAAACTTCATGGAGGAAATAGAAGGAGTAAAATTGTTTTCTTTGATAAACCTGTACATGCAAATTAGGAAAACTTGTAGTAATGTTGTTTAAATGTATTAAATATAACTATTAAATTATCAGAAAAAACAAAAATGAAATAACCTATTAAACTTTGGTAATATTAACAAACTAATAAAGTATTATTGCTATTTATATTGTATCTTGTTAGATAAATTTAAAACATTTCATTGATAATTTTATTTAAAAATATATACCTGCTCAATAAGGACGATTATTAACTTTTATAGAAATATACTAATTATATTGAGTACATAGTAAATAACAAGCTGCTTGAACCAATAATAAAATCTTAAAAAGAATAATCTTTAAAATGTAAAGCACATCTTTAGTAAAATAAATTGTGGTTATGAAATTGGAAAATAATAATATAAAGTTATGATAATTTTCCATACTAAGAGTACAGAAGGCTTACTAAAAAAATTAAATATATTTGATTTTACATTTAGTTTGTTGTATGTTTTTAAAACAATACTTGTTAAAATAACACTTAACTTCTACAAATCTTTAGTTGGCCAATTGTAACAATGTTAAAACAATGTAAAACAAATAGTTTCATTGAATAAATATCAACATTTCACTAAAATGACAATCCACAATACTATTATAACATATGGATTTTGAAGTCTTATTTAGATTTAAAACACTCGGGCAAAGTCAAAAAATCAAATTAAGTCTCCCAGGTTTTTTAGAAAATGTAAACTTATTAAGATAGTTATATTTTATTTACAGTAAAAATCTTAAAATTCTTAAACACTGAGCGATACAGTTTAAACATTTTACTAGTTTTAAAAATATTATTACATTTGGTCATCCATATTTTTATAAAATGATATTTTAGTCTTTTATGTGATGATAAATTAAAAACATATTTGACCTCTACAGCAAACATTGAGCAAATCTATAGATACACTTGTTATGAGTTCTACCCACACACATACTTTATAAAACATTTTAAAAATTATAAAAATGTCAGTACAAAAAATCCTTACAGCAGACTGCAATCCTAGTGAGATGAAATCCATTCTGAGTCAGGAAGTTCAAACACTACTACTTCCAGTGTTGTAATCAAATCTTATTTTGTACTGTGTTAAAGTTCTCATTCATTGTTCTTATTATCTAAATAAAAATTGCCCCTAAAATCACTATGGTTATTTTATAATGTCATTATGTAACATCGTTGTAATATAATTGGCTTGAAATATATGATACAGCAATGAATTTGTAATACAGCCATTTTATTGAAAAGTAAAGGTATTAAATCAGTCTATGCATCACTGCTACCATCAGGACGCTGATCTTTGTTAGGTGGCATCAATCCATTAGCCATGCGTTGATAATGTGGTTTCCACGAACTGCCGGGTCTGCTGTAGTCTAAATGATCATATTCCATCTCTACAACAAATGTAAGTGTAAAGTAGTTAAGAAAGCTATATATTTCCTAAAGAAATTAAAGAAATGTCAAATTTGGAATAACCTGGTTGCTATGTCATTTGTTTGACAAAATATCTGCTTTAACATGTACTAAAAATAAAATATCTACTCGAAACCATAACATATTATTTGAAACTAAACATAATATTATTACAAATTAAGAATAAGAGATTGATTAGTGACATAGTTTCAATACATACATTAATATCGTTCAAAGGGTAGTTGAGTTTTTTGAAGTTATCAAGAGTTTTTGAGAAGTGAAAAAAACATTTATACTATCTTAAATACTAAAATTTGACCCCATTGTTACATTCATTTATAAAAGTTTAATCCCATGTTTGGCACCATCTTCTAACCTATTATTGGATGCCCAGTTTTTTAAATCAAAATGTATAAGGATTTAAACTCATACCAAGAATAATTTGTTACAATCAAGATTAATACTCAAGCTAGCCCCTAACAGGTACAATTAGTCCACAGTGGCGGATACTGTATATGTTAGTGGTAGATATTTTGAACTCAAATTATAAAGTGTCTAAAAGTTTCCGTTTTTTATGAAATTCCTTTTATTTGTAGGTTATTATCAAAACCAAACGCCACACACACAAATAAGCACTTTGATTTATTTTTTGTTACAGAGCACTAATTGATAACTAAATATAACAACATTTAAAAAGTTGACAATTTTATCAAATCACAATTATAGGATGTCTCGCAAACATCTAAACAAACCTGATTTAATTTTTATTTTCGTTTGTTTTTCCTTTAATAATTTGACTCTTATCTATGATGTTGACTTAAAAGAGCCTAGTGCTGCTAAGGTGAAATAATAGGAAGGTTTTCCTGATTGACTTGGTTACGTCTTGGTATCAAGGATTTATGACCAAGTGGAGTGTGAAAACCATTTTTATATGTTTTTCTTTAACAAAAATGGTGGTTGGATTGGAGCAGATCTATCATCTGATGGGTGAATTTATGTAATCTTAACACATGTACTGCAACTCAAATAGAAAATGACTAAGAATAAAATTATATCAGTTATTATTAATAGCACCGCGTCTTACTACCGGTTCGGGTTATACGCACCTATGCTAATGTGTAATGGTAGGGTGATTGTGAGATGAAATGGAGGACCTACAGTTTAACGTGGGATCCAAACCACGGTGGAGGCCTGGCATTCCACACATTCACAAGATGTCTTGTCAGAGGTGAAGGAAGGGTTTGGTAATCAGATAAATCTGTGCCGGGACCGAGGATTGAACCCCGGACCCCAGCACAGAAGTCCAACACCTTACACCTAGACCACCAGGTCAACTTTTTATTCTTAGTTAGATTGGTGCTTATTTTGACTAGTCCTGATATTTACACAACATGGCAACCTAAACATACCTTCCCAAAAAATAACCTTAAGAAAACGAAGTAGGTATGTAATATTAATAGCCCTAGATCAAATAGTTCTCTCTTTCTTTTGTCCATAACTAAACGGTTTTTTTGGTAACTACTTACTGTCATGTATTTCTAGTTAACTATTGCTGTCCATTTTAATTTACAAAAACCTAAAATTCATTGACTACAAAGTTATACTTGTTTAAATCTAATATATAAGAAGTGATGCTGTTTTGAAATTGGGGCACAAATTCTAGGCTCATTGGTCTTAACCATACTCTTTAGTCTGGTTAAGGAAAGCTTTACCAAACAGAGCTCTGGTATAGTCTCAGTCAAACATTTCATTAACATCGATACCAGATCAACCGTGAAAACATGCCCATTGTCTTGATTAATGATGATG
Organism: Timema cristinae; assembly: GCA_039000515.1. Lineage (NCBI taxonomy): Eukaryota > Metazoa > Arthropoda > Insecta > Phasmatodea > Timematidae > Timema > Timema cristinae. The sequence continues at coordinate 99,476 of JBCFYV010001770.1, forward strand.
ATATTATAAATGTTAGTCAGCTATTTAATACAAACAAATAAAGCAACACAAACTTGATAGCCCTGTTGCCAGGATCAACATTAACACTTACCCAGATCTTTCCCTTGCCCTTCTTTTTGTTTGATTTCATCGTAGAGATGCTCCACTTTACGATCATCTAGATCATCAATACTGTGGTAGACATTTAAATTGGGATTCCCAGCATCAGCGTCACGGTTCTTCAGTGAGGGAGGGTGTTCGTATGTCAGTCCATAAGCACCTAATAACAACACATTTACCACTTTATAGTTTAGGCCAAAACTTTCAGAGGAATAATAAAACTACATGCATAAAAGTTTATCGTTGGGTATTTTAAACTTGAAAATATTTGGTACAATTCTTTCATATAATTTCTAATAGTGACGTTTTTATGTTTCTATCCACCTTTCCTATACCTGCTTACGGATATAATATAATAGTGATCAAAATAACCTTGATTTGTCATAATTTATAATACTTGTTTGTTCCCATCTCAGTGTCGAGATGCTATTTGAAAATCATACCAATAACTAGCCAGTATAACCAAAGTTACTACTTGTGAATGGACTGGCATTATTCATAAAGGCTTTCTTTCAGTCAATCAGGTTAAGAGAGTCTGTCATTTCAGTTTACGATTCTCACTCAAGCTCTTTGTGGAACACCCTGTTATGGAGGTACAGTTAATTCCTGATTATCCTCAATAATGGAGGGGATAAGTGCCGCGGATAGCCAACATTTTCGGATAATCTGCATATTTATTAAAACAAGAAATTGTGGCATTTTCAATTCACCAACCTACCGTGACTGCATATATTAACAAATCATATTCCACACACTAAGATAATAAAAAATCTTTAAATCAATGTACATTGTACATTATACTCAAAATGGACACATCAATTGAAAAGTTTGTATTAGTCATCTGCTTCATTGCAGCAGCTTCCTTTTTCCTTATCCTGCTATATATTTTTCATTACAACAGCTTGTTAGATGTTCCAAATAATTAAGCAGGTTATGATGAGTCCATTTCAGTGCAGCCCCTCCCCCCCCCCCCCCCTTGCATAAACCTTTTGTCTCTCTGGCCATTACCTCTTTGCTAGGGATTTACTGAGTAAAATCAGTAGCCCTATATTCTCTATCAATGCAGCGTTTTTTAAAAACGTATCCCCTCCTGTTGGTGATGCCGCGGTTAATCCACTCACGGATAGTCGGGAGTTTACTTTAGTCTTAAAAGTAGTTTGCAATATCTAGGCATTAAACATAGAGATTGTTCAAAGAGGTTACAGAAAAACTGGACCGTCATTTTGGAGAGCAACTTCTTCACATAGATGTTAGTCAGCTAAAATAACATTGCTGGATATGATCTACTACTCTGCAATGGAGGATCAGGAATTGCTAGTCTATAGTGTATTCCTTCTTGATACTAAGGTTAAGGGCAAGAATCTTAATATCTAAGGCTGAGATGCAAAGGTTAAAGGTTGAATGAGAAAGGTTTAACAACAGTCTAGTGGGAGGTGCAGAGGAGGTATGTGGGAGGATGCGTATTAAGAGGAAGGGGAAGGAGACACCGTGGTGGGACGACAGGGTGAAGGGAGCAGTGGGAGAGAAGAATAAAGCATTCTGGACTTTTAAGAATAGGAATGAGGAAACTGAGGAAAAATAGAGCAAAGTGAGTTGTACGGGAAGCCAGGAAGGATTGGATGGAAAAATGGATGGAAATGCCGGAAAGGGACGTGGAAGTATGGTGTTATATAGCCAAGTAAGAAAGAACAGCATAGAGAAAAGACGAGAAGCTAAAGTGATAGATGAAGAAGGAACAACGTTGAAGACAGAAGAGGAAGAAAAGGAACTATTGATGAGATTTTTGAGAAAATGTCCAACTTGTAAGAGTAAAGGAATGAGAGTGAAACAGAGGAGCAGGAAGAAATAGAACAGGAGGAAAGAGATGGAGGACACATTAGAGGATGAAACAAGGGAATGCACTGAAGTAGGTATACAATGGCTATATACAGGATGCTGAGAGTGGTTTGAAGGGAGAACAAGGTACCAGAAGACGTGAAAAAGGGAGTTATAATATCTATTTTCAAGAAAGGAAAGAGTATTATTATTATTAGTCTTACTACCCGTTTGGGTTATACACACTTACGCTAATGTGTAATGGTAGGGTGATTGTGAGATGAAATGAAGGACCTACAGTTTAACGTGGAATCCGAACCACGGTGGAGGCCTGGCATTCCCCACATTCACAAGATGTCTTGTCAGAGGTGAAGGAGGAAAGAGTAAAAAATGTACAATGTATAGGGGGGATAATGGTGATGCGCCACTGTACAAAAATATATGAGAAGATACTGGAAAAGAGAATAAGAAATAAAATGAAAGGAAAGTGGATAGAGGAACAGCACGGATTTAAGGAGTTCTACAATATACTTAATCTATGCCATAAGACAGCTGATGGAAAGAAGGTATGAATTTGAGAAGGATCTGGTAATGGTACTTATGGATGTGGAGAAGGCATATGATAGGGTGGATAGAAATAATGTTTGGAAAGCGATGGAGGAGGCTGAACTGGAAAGAGGAGTTAAATGAGATCGGAAAACATGTATGAGGATAACAGGAGTTGTGTTAAGACGGAGAGTGGAATGATGGAGTGTTTTCAATTAAAAAATAGAGTGAAGTATTCACCATTATTGTTTGCAATGGTAATAGAAATGGTCATAAACAAAGTGGCAGGAAAACTCAGGGAGGAAAGACTGAAAGTCGTGGTATGCTGAGACTTGATGATATAGGTGGAGTAGGAAGAGGAAGTACAGGAACAACTACAAGAATGGAATGAAGAAGTGAAAGAGAGTGGAATGAAATTTAGTTTGGCAAATTGTCAAGTGATGGTAGTGACAAGAAAGAGGGTAAGGCCTAATAAATTTATAAGGTTAAATACAGTTGAGCTGAGAAAAGTACAGAAAGTAAAATACCTTGGGAGTGTGACGAGGAGAAAGGTGGAAATAGAGAGGATTTAATGAGAAGAAGACAACAGAGAGTTGTTCTATAGGTAAGAGACCTGCTATGGAGAAGATAAGTGCCCTTGAAGTGTAAGGTAGTGTTGTATCATATGCAGCAGAAACATGAACATTAAATGTAAGAGAGACTAGGAAAGTGGAGGTCATGGGAATGAAGTTAGTGAGGAGCATGTTAGCTGTCACGAGGAGAAACAAGATTAGGAATGAAGTTATCTTAGAAAGAGTAGGGTTACAAGCAGTACATGAGATAGTGGAGGAAGCAAGACTGAGATGTATGGGCAGGTAATGAGAATGGAAAAAGAGAGGATGCCAAGAAAGAGATGAGAGCAGTAGTTAACAGAAAGTGTTCAAGTGAAAGAAGGTTGCAAGACAAAGGTGGAAGGATAGAGGAAGATGGAGACATTTTACTAACCTGACCTGGCCACGGGCTATAAACGATTGATGATGATGATGATGATGGTGATAAGTCTGAATTTGGTTGATGATTAGATGATGATTAATTAGAATCTCTCTAACAATGTGTGTTCATGTAATTCAGTGGTCTCAAACTCAAATTAGTCAAAGGGCCAGATCGACAAAATCGAGGCATGTCGCGGGACAGAGCCTGTTTGCATCCTTTTATTTCGTAATTTCTTTTTTGCAACGCATTTTATTACCCGTCCAGATAATGAGCAATTCATTACTTTAATGATGAAGGGATTATGAAGGTTGAATTTAAAGTAAATGTACCTAAATTTGTGTGGAGGGAGTGTGTGAAACTAGATAAGAGAAATACATTAGTGCATGCAGCTGAAGTTAGAAGCTCAATTTTCCAGTCACCGGAAAACAGGATCAGAGGTGCCCCACATTTAGTCCACGGTCCTCCTGATGTGTCTATATACATTGTTACTAGATATTTAATGCTACTGGTAAACATTTAAAATGATTAAATTCACAAATAAAATATTTTAAAACTTTGTTTGTGGGGTCCAGTGATATTCCCGAATCAGTTTTTTTATTATTATTTTTAAATAAAAACTCGCACAACCAAATATTTCACAGGATGGAAAAGTATAGCACAGTTTGAGATAGCTATTAGGTTTTTTTATTCAAAATTATATAATTACATAATAAAATGAAATGTTAATCACCCAAAAAAGTTCATTCCATTGGAACAATTTTTTGTTCTCCAGAAATTCTGTGTAACCAAGTGATCTATGTCTGGTATCAATTTCTTCGACGGTATTAATTATAATATTGCATTCAGTCACTCGTCTTTCAATTTATTTCTATACTTATTTTTGTTAAATGTCACCGCTGAAAATAATTGCCCACACACATAAGTACTCCCAAACAATGATAGTATCCTAACATCGTTATATTTAGGTTTCAAATCAGAACTATCCTGTAGTTTTATTAGTTCCATTTGAATTTCTTCCTCCACACTTCCCACTGGTATGGTGAAAGAAAGATGCACTGAATAATTGACAGTCTGATTCAAAATTATGCTCAGAAAACTTATCTTGAAATCATTTTTTAGCATGATTTGCGGGCGATATTTAGCTCCATCATTGCTATTTGCAGACAATGATTTCAAAGTAGAAAAATGAGCCACATTGTTTGCTACCAGGTGACCTTCGCACAGATGAAGTTTTGATAAAATCAAGTCTTACATTTTGGCAACAACTTGATCTCGTCCTTGTAATTTCATATTTAAGGTGTTATTATTATTACTATCACCGCGTCTTACTACCCATTCGGGTTATACACACACTAATGTGTAATGGTAAGGTGATTGTGAGATGAAATGGAGGATCTACAGTTTAACGTGGAATCTGAACCACGGTGGAGGCCTGGCATTCCCCACATTCACAAGATGTCTTGTCAGAGGTGAAGGAAGGGTTGGCAATCAGATAAATCTGTGCCAGGACCGAGGATTGAGCCCCAGACCACTAGCACAGAAGTCTGACACCTTTCCCCTAGACCTCCAGGTCACCTTTAAGGTGTTAAGATGAGTTGTAATGTCAACAAGAAATGCAAGGTCCATGATCCAAATTGGATCTTGAATTTCTTGCACAGCTCTGCCCTTTGAACTCATGAATGTGTGTATTGTCTCCTGCAAATTGAAAGATCGCTGGAGGACTGTGCCTCGACTGAGCCATCTCACCTCAGTGTGGTACAATAGACCGTCATACTGAGACTCGAGCTCACTAAGTAGCTCCATGAATTGACTACTATGCATGTGACCGGATCCAGTTAACACTTTTGGCTACCACATTCGTAACATGTGTCATTTTTAGTTGGTTTTTTTGTTTTTTTGTTTTTTTTTCACAAAGAAATTCTTTATGAATAATGCAATTCACACTCCTGAATGGTAAGTAAAGTAAAGCAATGAGATTAGATTTTAATTATGCACTGAACCCATTTTCCACCCCAATCATTGCAGGAGCGCCATTTGTTGCCACACTGAATAGCTTCGTCCAATCTACACCCAAGTTATCAAGGCTTGTTTCCATACTAAAATATCACTTCCTGTTGTATTCTTCATGGGCACGAGGTCTAACAATTCCTCGGTTACATTAAAATCCTTATCCACACTCCGAATGTAAATAGCTGACTGAGCTACATCACATATATCAGTGCTCTCATCAATAGCATTCGAGAACGCTACAAACCCTTTTGATTTCTCACGTAACTGGTTGTGCACGTTGTCTGCTAAGTCTTCAATTCGCTGAGAAACAGTATTTCCAGATAAGCTAATGCTAGAAAAACAGATGCCTTTTTTCTGGGCACATAATGTGCACAGTTCTCAGGATACAGTCCTTGATAAATTACCCCTCAGAAATAGGCTTTGAAGCACAAGCAATTTTTTCTGATATCACATAACTACATTTCACCACAGCATCAATCACTTTGTTAACATTCAAAAACACACTTGCTGTAATTTAAGTCCTCTTTTAATCCTCCAGGTTTGTTTTGATGAATAAGTCCCTTATATTTTCCATATCAATTAATGTGATTTGTTTTTTAGTGTCTTTTTAAAGTGTACTCCTTTTGTGACTGAAATACTTTGCTTACAAATCAAACATGTATATTTAGATTTAATTAAAATAAAAAAAAAAAATGTCTTTCCAATTTTCACTAAACACCCGAAATTCTTGATAAATTTTCCACTTACTATTGGAAAATGACATTCTCCAGGGTTCTTACAGACATATGAAACATAGATTCAAGGACTTTTCAAGGACTTTTTAAGGAATAAAACTGTTATTTCTCGTAATGCCTAAAGCTAAACATGCCAATAAAAAAAAATTATAAACCATATCAAATTTTAAATAGATGGAAAACAACAACTTTTCATTAAATTTAATGAATAGATATGACTATAAAAATAGTAATCTAACTTTATTGTCACTTACTTCACTCTCCTTGGTTTATTGGTTAGTGGAGTCATTCTAGATTCAGTATATATGGTAGTATGGATATAACAGGAAATTGAGAGCTAAGGTGGAGAGGAGATGAGCTACTAGTTATTGGCAGGCAATTTAATGCAAAACTATAACTTTAAGTACTCAAAGTGTTGACAGGTAGTCAAATATCCTAAAAGAATTATTACAAATGACAGTTTTAAAGCAACTTACAAAAAAAAAAAAGTTAATGCACATGAAATGAGATTTTTAAATATAGGAAATTAAAGTAACAGACAGAGTGTTTACCACCCCTCTACTCTTTCTCTCTCTCTTGCATCCCCAAAGCGTCTGTTTCTCCTCCTGAACCACCCAACTAGGGGGATAAAAAGAGCAGAAAAACACCCCCCCCCCCCCCCCCCCCCCCGAGGAAATAAACCACAATTAATGTTTGATGAACTTTTTCTCGTCTAAACTGCCAATCATTACCTTCCTTGTCGCCCAGTTCACCGCAATAACTTGCCAAACCTTCCTTCCTTATCGGTTCACCACAATAACTTGCCAAACCTTCCTTCCTTATCGGTTCACCGCAATAACTTGCCAAACCTTCCTTCCTTATCGGTTCACCGCAATAACTTGCCAAATCTCCTTCCTTATCGGCTCACCGCAATAACTTGCCAAACCTTCCTTCCTTATCGGTTCACCGCAATAACTTGCCAAACCTTCCTTCCTTATCGGTTCACCACAATAACTTGCCAAACCTTCCTTCCTTATCGGTTCACCGCAATAACTTGCCAAACCTTCCTTCCTTATCGGTTCACCACAATAACTCGCCAAACCTTCCTTCCTTATCGGTTCACCACAATAATTCACCAAACCCTCCTCCAAGTTTACTCCCTACTGCACTCAAATGGGCCTTGCCAAAAAGGGTACATGAATACTACGATCACCTATCATCAATCGGGGATGACGACAAGTAGTTAACAAACCCAAGGGATTTTTTTTTGTAAGCCTTACTACCCATTTGTATATTCACAATAATTGTGTAGAGATTACATTTAGAGAAAAATGGATCTGAATTTGTGTGGAGGCAAGGTGTGATATCATTTAGCAATACCACCCTCTGTAAACCCGAGTGGTATTCAAATCCCCAAACCTTACTGGCAGTCTAGTCTACTGCATCAACTCGGGTTTCAAAGGTGTGTGTGGAGGGGTGGAAGGGGGAATAAGATCTGTTCAAATCATTAGGGTTAGTTTTTCACTTTGATTTTTCTCCTTAGCAAGTATTACAGTATTCTTTTAGTTTAAAATAATCTCTTTTGTTTTCTCTGTTTCCCATTTGTATGGTAGCCCTGTAATTTTGCTTCAACGTTAGAGGAGTCCCATAGTCAAGCACGTGTTGTACCTTTATTGCTGAGATTGTCATCATCCTCGCAGCCCACTGGCACTCCCAGCTTTTCTCTCTCCAGGTTGGTATTGTTCTTCATCCCTAGATCGTTGCGTATCTTCTGTACATTGTTTAGCAGGAGGTTGGCACCATCATCTGAGCGTACTGGGGTCTGGTATGAGTACACTGGGTTTATCAAAGTGGTGACGATCTGAGGACAGACATGCAAAACATCCTGTTATATAATTGACACAATTTACATTGCTGCCACTGGACAAATAGGTAATGGCTGCCTCTTTAAAACCTATGTCAAGGGATTATAATTATATTATTCCATTGGAGCTCTTCAAGGAGGGAAGTGTGAAACACGCAACACAAGTTCCTAAAGAATGATACGATTTTATAAACATTACAGATTACTGTTGTCCGACAAGTGTTTTAAGCAGCAGAAACAAAGGTTTTGGAGTATCACAACCCACAATTGGTCATTTTTATTATTTATTACAGTTAGCCGGCATTAATCAAGTATACACAGTGTTATGAATGAATGGTGTATAAGTACAATGTGAGTTTATTACCATAGGTTGGTTAATTAATGTGAAAATTGAAAATGAAAACATTGTTTCAAAGAAAAAATGCTTTCAAAAAGTAATTATAGCCTAAGCTAGGGGTGCGGTAAGTCCATTTTTTGTTTCAATTCGAAGCGAGCCCCAATCAAATATATGAAATATTCTCAAAGCTGAATTTAAGTTAGAATATATTTTGTTAGTTAAGTAATTTAATCAATACCAGTTTTAACTAGTTAATTCTAGAATTAACTATCTGTCAATTAAATCTAACCAAAACAGAAACTATGTTGAATTATTGTGTTTACTATTTTGACCAGGAAAAAATTAGTTCTTACTGAAATAAATTATTTTAAAGTGTTTTTGCAGGCTCATAATCCAGGCTCATTCCTTTAATTGTCTCAGTTTATGATTTGTAGTTGATCAGTGCACATGACGCAGTAGTATTTAGTTTTGACAGTATTTATTACTAAAAGTGTTTATTTTCTGTTGTTGCTATGTTGTGGGTGCTGAAAAACAATGTGAAGAGGATCGACAGAGATGGTTAAAAGTGAATTTCATGGAGCAATTAAATCATCTAGTCATAGATAAAGAGCCACTACAATGTAATGACAAGAAATTCTTAAAACCTTATTTTGGTGGAGGTTGAAGTGTCGAAGACACTTTTGCAATGCTGTCAATTGAAAAGATTTGATTTTGGAACCGGTCAAGTGAAAGGTTGGTCTCAAGAAGTGTAACCGCAAAGTAGTATTTACCAGTCCAAGATATCTACAATACCGTTGAAACAGCTCATGTAGCTGTAGAACATGGTAGGTTGAGACAAGAGGAAAAGGGAAACTTCAAGAGCCAGCTCAGTCAGATCAGAGATAACCACATTATGGTCAGAGTTAAAGGTATAGTCAAGGTCAGGGTTTAGTAGATAGGGTCAACCTGGACATTGAAAACATGCTGGCTTAGTGGATGAAAGACAACCACTCTATAAATTGGTCAAATGGTCTTAGCTTTGCGCAGTTCATGAAAAAGAGAGCCCTTCACTCAGAGATAAAACGATCACCATAGAAAGTGATGTCCAGTATTGAGCCTAGAGTTGAACTCACTAGATCTACGCTCTCACCTGACGTTACAGAACAGATTATTTCAACGGAGGGGGAAGAGAAACATTGGCTGGGGCTCACGCAAATATTTCTTCAGATAGAAAGAAAGCCCGTGATAATTTATCAAAAGAGGCCAAGAGAATGAATTGCCTTCTGTTGCAACACATACTCCAGGTGATGTTGGAGGTAGTGCCATAATACCTATACCAGATAAGGACGTATCAAAGGAGACCTTCTAAACAAACTACTTCTAAGCAGAGTTTATACTGGAAACAGGAAATATTGCCTTCTTGAAGTAAATGAAAGAGGTGTAGTTGATACTTTAAATAATAAACTGTTTTTCACAAATCACTAGTTGTAATATAGCTGTATATAAGATTGTCTGAGTGTTCCTGTGGTGAGGCCAATGTATTCAGCAATACACTAGTTGTAATATAGCTGGTATATAAGATTGTCTGAGTGTTCCTGTGGTGAGGCCAATGTATTCAGCAATACACTAGTTGTAATATAGCTGGTATATATGATTGTCTGAGTGTTCCTGTGGTGAGTTGAATGTATTCAGCAATGCAGTAGTTCCAATATAGCTGGTATATATATGATTGTCTGAGTGTTCCTGTGGTGAGGCCAATGTATTCAGCAATGCAGTAGTTCCAAATATAGCTGGTATATATGATTGTCTGAGTGTTCCTGTGGTGAGTTTGAATGTATTCAGCAATGCAGTAGGTTCAATATAGCTGGTATATAAGATTGTCTGAGTGTTCCTGTGGGGAGGCCAATGTATTCAGCAATGCAGTAGTTGTAATATAGCTGGTATATAAGATTGTCTGAGTGTTCCTGTGGTGAGGCCAATGTATTCAGCAATACACTAGTTGTAATATAGCTGGTATATAAGATTGTCTGAGTGTTCCTGTGGGGGAGGCCAATGTATTCAGCAATACACTAGTTGTAATATAGCTGGTATATAAGATTGTCTGAGTGTTCCT